>JAPCYS010003849.1:0-78451 GCA_028641055.1 Alopecurus myosuroides | reverse complement strand
TGCTCTATACTTGAAACAAACATATATCTTTCTTTGCATTGTTATTCATGATCTTTTATTTGACATACTTCTCATGATGCAAAGTGATTTCTATGCTTTATTATTAAATTTCTATTTATCATGTTCGTGTTAAAGTTCTATGATCTCGGCTTACATATGCTTTTACATTTTTATGATCAAGATTGTGTGGTAGCATGTCACCCCAGAAATAATTTTGTTTATCGTTTACCTACTCGAGGACGAGTAGGAACTAAGCTTGGGGATGCTTGATACGTCTCCAACGTATCTATAATTTCTAATGTTCCATGATGATATTATGCCAATTGCTACATGTTTTCTCCCTTCTTTATGTCATTTTTATCGATTTTCCGGACTAACCTATTGACAAGATTCCATAGAGCCAGTTCCCTGTTTTCTGCGGTTTTTAGTTTCAGAAAAGTTGTTCTGGAAATATTCTCGGAATTGGAAAATTCTAATCCCAGAAGTCTTAGAATTCCCGAAGGTTCCAAGAGTCCCAAAGAGAACCGGAGGGGGCCCACATCATAGGGTGTCGCGCCCCCCTTGGCCACGCTGGGGGTGGTGTGGGGCCCCCAGGGCTCCACCGCGTTTGCCCTTTTGCCTATTTATTCCCCTCCGAAGGAAAACCCTAGGCACCTGATAAAAAATCCCCAAAAAGTTCCGCAACCGCCGTCGCCGTCAACCCTAGATTAGGGGGGCTCTGAAGCTGTCTCCTGGCACCCTGCCGGAGAGGAGATCATCACCGGAGGCCTCGTCATCACCATGCCTGCCTCTGGAGTGATGCGTGAGTAGTCCATCCTTGGACTACGGGTCCATAGCAGTAGCTAGATGGTTGTCTTCTCCTCCTATGTCTCAATGTTTAGGTCTCGTGAGTTGCCTAACATGATCGATATTGTTCTTATGTAATTCTATGTGCTGTGTTTGCTGGGATCCGATGAATATTGAAGTTATGCGAAGTTGATTATAGTCTTTATTTCATATGTTATTTGTGATCTTGCATGCTTTCCTAGTGGTTGCTCTGGCCAAGTAGTTGCTAGTGACTCCAAGAGGGAGTATTTATGCTCGATAGTTGGGTTCATGCCTCTTTTTCGCTTGTGCTTGAGTGACAGAAACGTGACGGGGGGGGATGTGATGTTACCACTAGGAAGAAAACAGCGGTGTGAGCGCCCGCGTGCACAATCATTGCTTACATTACACACATTTCTTAATGTGATTATCTGTTCTTTGCAACTTAATACCTAAGGGGGTTCGGATGGTAACCTAAGGGTGGATTATTAGTAATAGATGAAGTTGGATTACGGTCTATGTATATTTTTGTAATGCCCGCACTAAATATCATAGTAGTCATCATGTCATGAATGTGCACTACGGTGCAACCTCTATTTGTCAATTGCCTAGCTGTAATTTGTTCACCCAGCATGCTATCTTTTATGGAGAGACACCACTAGTGAACCTATGAACCCCGGTCCATTTTCCTACACTGTTAAATAAACCACTACAATTTCCTTCTTTCTTGATTTATTGCAAGCATACACTATTTTCCACACTATATGTCTAATCTTTGTTTTCAGCAAGAACGGTGAGATTGACAACCTCATTGTACCGTTGGGACAAAGTATTTTGGTTGTTTTGTGTGCAGGTTCCGCGTTGTTGCTGACACCGGTGAGCGCCATCACCACCGTCAGTGGAATCAACATTTCGAAGATCCTCTTTCTCCTACTGGATTGATAACCTTGGTTCTTAACTGAGGGAAATTCTTACCGCTGCACTCATCACACCCTCCTCTTGGGGTTCCCAACACACCATCCATAGCAAAGGATTTCTGGCACCGTGACCCCGGGACTTAAAATTCATCATCATCAAGAAGTCTCCCCGTCAAGACGCCATCACAAGAAGCAACGGCCTTCGGTCTTGAATCTTCTTTTCCCAAACAGTTTCATGCCAAAGCCGCCTTTTGGGGAATCCGACATTTCTTTGCAAGCCTCGCCTAGAAGGAACATATGACGTAAGCGCAAGAATCCTTCTTATGTCTTCGCCTCTGAGTTTGGTCAAAACTGAAAAGCAAATCCCTGCCAGATTTGGCGCGAGAAACGAAGAGATTAGGCATCGATGTGCCACCTCGCGATATCCGGGATTTTCCGCAGGACACGCGGCATGCATCCAACAGCTAAATTAGCCGTTGGATCAATCTCGGTGCAAATATCCTATAAATGCCACTCGTCCGCCCCTCGTTTCATCTTCTCCCATTCCTACTCACTGCGACCTCCCCGAGACAAAAAATCAAGCGCACAAGAGAGCTTCCTCGCCAGAGCGCAATAACGAGACAACTTCCTTGCCGGAGCGCACCCTTACCCACCATTAGCGGTTCCGGATCTATCCGGTACAATATTCCTCTGTGATGAACACCGGAGGGAAACCTCGTGCACCCGTGCCCACCGGCGACGCGAACGTGGCCACCGATCCCCCAGGAACGCTCGGGGCTGCATCTTTGGGGGACCCATCAACCACGGCGTGCTCGTCCATGCCCCCAACGGCTTCTCCGGGGGGCTCCATAGCCACGCCAAAAAATTCCACGAGCTCATCGGCGGGGGGAAACCTTAATGATGTCCCCTTCGGATCTGCACCAACTCCTCCTCCCAAGAATCTATCGCTTTCTATCCCGGAATCGGAGGGCGGGGAAAATGCTCCTCGCATCGGCAAGGACGTAGAAGGTGAAGCGGTCACTGGAGCTAAAGAAGAAGAGGGGGATGACGTCGACAATTGGATCCTATGCTCCATCACTTCGACTCTCCTCTAGAGCTTGGAGAAGGACAACTTTATCCTTAAGGACAAATGGGAGATCGGGGAGGACGAAGAACCATAGCCGAAAGACGGAGAGCAGGTGGTGCTCGCATCTCACGTTCTCAGAGGTTCGGGTTTCCTGCCTTCCGCCTTCTTTTTACAAGTTCTCAACCATTACGGCGTTCATCCTCACAACCTTTCTCCAAACTCTATTCTCTATCTTTTTGGCTTTCAAGCCTTGTTCGAGGATTATCTTGGAATAGCACCTAGGTTAGACTTTTTTCAGTATTGATTTTACGTCAAACACAATACTTCAGACTCGGTCCTCGCATCTACAATACCATTACTTTCAACCTGCACCATGGCAGGAAAGAATGGTTCCCAAAAATCAAAACCGGTGAATCCGTCAAACATTCATCGGGTTCATTGTTTTATTATAAAGACATACCTTATCCTAGAAAGGATACATGGATTCCGCCTTTTGACAACTCCGCCGTCTGTCCCAGAGATAACTGGGCTCTGGACACCATCCAGGAATTGCCGCCAGATCTTCTGAGGACCAAAAGGCGGAACGCTAAGATGGTTTCCTCCATCCCGCCTCTCACGGGGATGGACACTTTGTTGTGTTGGCTCAAACAGCGGCTTCAGTATCTTTCTCACTGTTCCGGCTGTATCCTCTGCACTTATTTGGGCCCCGACGATTCCATGCGAGTAACCAGGAGTGGCTTGTCCGACAAAACTTTCCGGAAGAGGGTGAACCACCTAGTTTCCATCAGTACTCAATATACGGAGAGTTTCGCCATCTACATCTCCGAGAATCCTCCTCCCAAGATAATTCATGCTTTTTATTTTTTGGGAAGGTTATACTTTGCGCACATAAATGCGTACTAACTACACTTTATGCTTTGCAGTTTGAGACTCTCTCGGAGGATCAACTGGCGTCTGCAATGGAAGAGGCGGCTCTGAAATCCCTGTTTGCAGCGGCTGGAGGAAGGAAGCGCAAGAAGCCTGCTTCCACCCCAAAAATCATAAACCTGGACAACATAGCCGTCGCAACTTCCAGGTACCTTACTTTTCATACCCTCCCTTTCCTTGCACAAGTTTCTTTGTGTTAATTCTTGGTCTCGTTTTTATTCTTTCCAGACTCTCTCCTGCCCCTCTAAAGGGGAAGAAAATTAAAAGGAAAAAGGTGGTTGTCCATCGAGAGCTGAAGCCTTCTCCCACCGTGGCCCCTGATACTCCATCGGCGGATGTTCTAGTAGAACATCCTGTTCCTCAACAACACAAGGAATTTCCCCTTCCAAGCCAGGCCAGCCAGACTGATACATCTATTCCGGATGTGCGGGAAAGGGCGCAACGACATGAAGAAGGAGGGTCGTGTTTCATCAATCTTGACGAAAGCATTCCCTCTTTTGAAAATCTCTTCAAGGTAAAACAAGAAGAATGCTTTGACGAAGACTGTTATATGCATGAATGGGCTAAAAACGTTTCATCAAAACACCTCTAATTCGTCCTTGGCCGAAAAGCAGTGTTATAATCCCGAATAACTACACCTTCTCCCCTCGGCAGGTCATGCAAGACATCATTTTCCATATGGGGCTTACCTTCAATGAATACAGTAAAGAGTTCTCCGAGATGATCGGAGGCCTCCAAACGATGAGGCAGGTAACTCCCAGCCCCCAAGCATTAACCGAAAAAACTTTTCGTATTAATGCTTTTTTGAGTATTGTGTTCTTCCATTGGGCTTATCTTCTCTTCTTTTCCGTGTTTTCTCAGCAAACTTCCGAACATATCAACAAGCAAGTGCTCGAGAAACCTACTGTGAAAAATAAATAGGTGCAAACGCTCCTTAAAATCACGGAAAAAAGGAATCCCACAAGTATAGGGGGTCGTGTGTAGCCTTTTTTTTATAAGTAAGAGTGTCTAACCCAACGAGTAGCTAAAGGTAGGATAAATGTCCTCTCAAGTTCTATCTACCACTAATACAACTCTACGCACACTAAACTTTACTTTATCTAGGAAATAATACTAGACCAATCATACGGGTATGAGATAGCTTTGCAAGATAATAAATACATGCAAGTAAAGTTAGTTTCTGCAGCAATAAAGTATACTAAATAACCATAAACTAACAGTATCATGAGCGTGGAAAGGTGGTGGTAATTTTGATGGATTTGTCCATGATCAAATAGTCAAATACAAGATTGATATTCCTCTTTTATGTGGGAGAGGCAAAGCTAACAAGTTCTCACTATCCAATGATTGCAAATACTTATGATTGGAACTCTAGCAAACATCCGTAACTATTAGAAGATACATTAAGATAAAAATACCCAACCATAGCATTAAAATCAAAAGGTCCTCTTTATCCCATATGCTTTAATTACTAGATTGAGGCTCATGTTTCTGTCACTCAAGTAGCCCTCCCTCTAGCTTTCTCCACATACTACAAACCCTATGATGTGATCCATGCATGCATAAACATATGATGGCACCATAGGACTGTAACAAATTCTATATATAGCTCAAACCATCCATAGAGATTCAACAATCAATCATATGACAAAAGGGATCTACACAAACATAACATAGATGCAATAGATCATCTGCAAATAATTTATAACGTCAAACACCATGTTTACTTAGGGCGGTATAGAGGTGTGTGGGAGGATGAACCATTGTATACAAGGAGGAATTGGCTATGGAGATGGCGGTGAAGACGGTGGAGAGGACAACGCAAGGCGGCGTAGGCGATGGTGCAGGGAGTCCTTCCCTGCACCGTGGGGGGAGCGCCGCCCCCTAGCCCTTTTCCTTCATGGTCTTGGCAGCCCCCCCATGGAGATGGGATCCATGGGGAGGCTAAAATGTGGCTTTGGTGGCTGGAAATTCGTGGTATCGGGTGTCTCCCATGACCGAGGTTTCCTCCCTTTATATAGTCTCACGGATTTCCATCATCCCATCTAGGACTGCAGTAGATCGGGTGTATCTCGGCCATCCGGACTTGGAATCAGGTTAATTTTCAGTCTAGAACGTACGTCACAAAATTCCCCACAATTTTCTCTTCTGTCAGATTTCCATTTGACGCCGTTTTCGACCCGTAACATGGAAATCGTTAAAAAGAGTTTTTAGAGAGATTTCAGGAAAGTCCCTATTCGACTCCAACAAAGTTTCCTCTTCTATTTTTGATAATTCCTACACATCAAAGTCTAAAACAAGAACATTGCCAATTTTTTCAAATATTAGTAGGTTAGTCCAAATAAATTATAAAATTAATATAAAAACAATTATGAAAAGCATAAAAGTAGCATGAAATCATCAAAAATTATATATATGTTTTGTACGTATCAACATCCACAAGTTTAGTTTCTACTCATACTCGAGTAGGTAAAACGATAAAACAAAATAATTTTTGAGTTGACATGCTACCAACGTAATATTGATCATCATATTTGTAAAAGCATTTGTAAGCTGAGATCATAGCACTCTAAGCATAGGCATGATAGATATAATTCTAACAATGAAACTTAGCAACCATGTTGCAACATGAAAAGTAACACAAACAAAAGATCATGACTAATAGTTCACTTGAAAGTTATACGTTTGTCTCGAGCATAAAAAAACATAGCAAAGTGGTATTCCTCTTGTCCTTAAAAGTGGAGCAAAACATAAATGCCAGGACAACTTCAAAGTTCAAGTGGATGAATCGAACAAATAATTTGAGAGAAAGTAATAACACATTATGAATCAATCAATAATAATATTTGGGACTGATGCATATTAAACTCGGAGTGGAAACTACGTCATCTTAACTGTGCATAAAGTTAGAAGATGGAGACTCAAGATAAAAGTAAAAGAAAGGCCCTTCGCAGAGGGAAGCAGGGATTAACTCATGTGCTAGAGATTTTTATTTTATTAAACAGAGGTATCGAAAACATTTTTAGAGAGGTGTATGCTTATGTCAACGAATGGTAATAGAGTTCTTGTCATCTTCCATACTAAATAAGTTGAGAGCGGTTCCGAATTATTTATATTGGGCACTTATAGCATGCACTTTATATACTATGACACTCCTCCCCACCTTGCTTTCGCAAACCATGGCTACCTGAATCCTCGGGTGCCTGCCAACAATCTCATACCATGGAGGAGTGCCTACTTATTGTTTAGATTTTTATGTTATAATGGTCTAACTAGTTCTTTGCTAAATTAATTAAGGGCAGATGAAGCATGCAAGTCAGGGTACTAAATTAGTATGGAAGACAACAATCCCAACTACTACTTCCTCATGAGCTAAGACAAGAACACAAAACAGGAATACTTTTTAAAGTTTTAAAGGTAGCACATGAGAAATTTACTTGGAGTGGCGGTTAAATACCACATGTAGGTAGGTATGGTGGACACATTTGGCAAACTTTGTTTTTCGGGAGTTGGGTGTACGAGTAGAGTTCATACTCAGTACAGGTGGAGGCTAGCAAAAGACTGGGAGCGACAAATTAAGAGAGCAATAATGGCCATAATCATGCATAGCGACAAAAACATTGTTAATCAAAGCATAAATGATATTACAAGTCAAAAACTAAATAATCTTAGAGGCTATAGATGACTGGTTTTGTAACATCCCAAGTATGAAAACTTACCATTTAGAATGTTTGATTTCTTGTTTATTAAAGTATTGCATCATGTCATCATGCTCATTGCTTTGTTTGCATTTGTTTTAATTTGTTTTCGTTTGGTTTGCATCTGTTTTCTCTGTTTTCACATTTGAAATTCAAACTTTATTCAAACATTTATTTCATACTTGCTCTGTTACAATCTTTTTCAAATAAAAGCTCAACTCAAACAACATTTGTTTCCAATCATTTCCATAATGGTTCAACTATTAAAATGGTGGTTTTTAATCAATCCCTTAAGTCCAAATGGTATTTCAAATTCAAATAAAAAACATTCAAACAGTACCCAATTTCAACTTATGAAAATCAACAAAATAACCCTAATCACTTGTTCTATTTAACCAATAGGGTTCACCCTATTAAACATGTTGCTTTTAATAAAAAATCAATTAATAAGCAATTCTTTCAAATATTTAATTAAATTACAAAACAGTAATTAAAAATTGAACTTTTGAAAAACCAAACTTGGCATTTGGTTGTGTTTGACCTAAATAGCACACCCAAATTTTTATAAAATTTTTGCTAACTCCAAACCTATCTTTTTCTTCCTATTCTATTTGCTGCAAAAAAAAACACAAGAACAAAAATAGAAAAAGGAAAAAAAAAACAGCGCGCGCGCGGCAGCTAACCTACGCAGCCCAGCCCAGCTAACCTCCCGAGCGGCCCGGTACCCCTTCGCTGTTTTCCCCCTCTCTCTTCCCGCAGTACGGCAGCCGATCGAGCGGTGCCACGGCGGCACTGTCGCACGCCGACGGCCATCCGCGCCTGTAGCCCTCTATAAGAGCTACCCTAGCCCGCGCCGCAGCCCTAACCTACCCCTACTCCCTCTTCCCTCGAGATCCGCTGCCGATTCCATCTCTCTCCCACCCTCCACTTCCCTCTGCAACCTCGCCGGAGTTTCCTCCTCTGAACCTACCACGTCCACCGCCGCCATGGACCTCCTCCACCCTAGCTAGCCACGGGAATCGGTCCGTCTCACCTCCCTCGACAACGTCGACACTTTCTCGGCCACGGGGACGCCCGGGATCACCGCCGCCATCCTCACCGCTGACAGCAACGGCCACCTCGCCGTCGAGCTCCACCTCTGCAACCTCCCGGTGAGCACGCCACCGTGCACCTCTCCCTCCTCCCTGCCCTCTCTGACACGCGAGCACACCCACGTTCTGCACACCCGCACGCACACGAGTCAGCGTCCAGCAGCGCAGCGTGATCGCCGCCGGTGAGCGTCGAGCTCCGTCAGGTTTCAGAAGCGATTGTTCGTTAGTTAAATTCAGATCCGCGGTTTACACCTTAACCTGTTTGCGTTCCTGTTACTGATAAGAATCGATCTCTTACCGCACTGGTGCAGTGCAGTGCGCGCGCACGGGCAGGTCCAGGGTTCGAGTCCCTGGCTCGCGCGATTAAAACCACATTTTTGCACCGAGTGCTGACAGGGTGGCCCCCCCTGTCAGCCACTGCGTTGCCACGCAAGCACGCGCTGGCCCAGGGCCCATCTGGCAGTGCCTTGGGCTAGCTATCTGTGCGGTAACAAAATGTTTTCCAGCTTGTCTGTTTTAAATCTAAATCCTTTTAAATTAACAGATTGGTCCCTAATTTGGAAATGCAAATAACTTCCATTTTAAAAACTCAAATAATAAAAGTAAAATATGTGCACTGCCCCAAATTCAATTATCTATCTTTTGGTAACATTTGTTTTCTGTTTTGAATTTTCCAAATGCATTCCAAATTTGAATTCAAATAATTCATTTGTAATTTGATAAAATCCATAACTAATTCATACTAAGTCCAAATAATGCAAGTAAAATATGTTTTCCATGCTATTTCAAACCACCTATTCAAATATAAATTTTGTTTCATGGTTTGAATAATTAAAATTGTTTAAATAATTTAAACCTTGTTTAAATCATTTAAATTTAATAAAATCATAACTTGCTCAAATTAAATTATTGTTGAACATGCAAAATATGTTTTCAAACTAGAAAATTATAAACTTTTCAAATATGAATTTCAATTTATGTTTTGAACAAATAAAATTCAAATAAAATTCATACTTGTTTGAAATTCATTTAAAATTTGTTTAATCATGTTTAAATCATAATAAATTCATCTTAACTCCTTTTTCAATATTTGAAACATGTAATCCAACTAAAATTTTGTATTCTTTTCAAATATGAATTTTGTTATTTATTTTGCACAATTTAAATTGGTGAAAACAACAACTATTTGTGTAATCCCTTTAAAGAACCAAAAAAATTCCCTAATTTAATAAATAAATTTCTAAATTGGTAAACCTTATTTCCAGTTGGTTCTATTGTTGTTATTTTGTTGTTTTCCTCATCCATGCATCATACTAATCAACTTTCACCTGTTGATTAGTTGAAAAACAATTATTCCAACCTTATTTGATGGGCTTTTCATATGCAACTCAAAATTGCATATGTGTCCATTTAAATTGTGTTACCAAGTCCACTAGTTTATTTTGATGCATCCATTTAACTTGACATGCATCATCCCATGATTGTGCACTATGCCATGATATTGATTGTTTATCTTTCTGCATTGTTTGTTTGCTTCTTCTCGAATAGATGACGACGTTGAGACAGACGATACTTACGACACCCCTTCTGAGGATCTAGCTCAGTACCAGGCTGCTGAGTTTGCAGGCAAGTTATCACTCACATGAACCACTGTGTTCCTTTCAACATTGGTTACCGATACTTTCCGTTGTCTATTTTGCTAGCCCTATGTATAGTTGTTTCTGTTACGAACCTATCACATGAATCCCTTAACCCTGATACTGTCTCACCTCCACTCCTACAACCCCATTGTTTGAGCCAGTGTCTTACTAGCATGCTTAGGTTGTTTTGCTCGAGTCTGTTACCCGTTACTTTCTGTTACTATATTCTATTATGTTCTGGGGGCTCGGTGTTAATCAATCAACCTGTTAATAATAATATGCTGATAAGGCACCGGCAGGAGGCCCTGTGTGGTTTTGAGGCCTTCTAGTGTCGACCCAATAGGAAAAGGGTCTTGTCTACTGATCCATGATGAGCGCACTATCCGCATGTGGGAAGCGTGTATGGGCGCCCCCTCAATTTGATTCGATTCGCATCTCGTCCAAATCGCCTCATTTAGTTCGTGTTTTCCATTTGCCGCATGCATGTTTTTGCGAGCCCAGCGCAGGGTGGAACTTTTGTAGTCGACATATTGGGGGACACGTTCTTAGAGTGCTATGAGGGTCCCCTTTCTTCGGGGCTCGATTAGCCGTGCGCCCAAGGTGCTTTGGGCTTGATGCGAAGAAGAGTTGAGTTGTGTTGAGTGTTGTGTCCATCTGGTGTCTCCCATCTGGCGGTTATTCTTACGTGTACGGCAAAATTGGTGCACCCCTGCAGGGATAAATCTTCTCGAGAAGCCGTGTTTTCCGCGGTTATGGTTGACTTGGTGAAAGTACTGGCTAACAAGTACTCAGAACAACTTACATCTAACTAATACTACCTGACTAGTAATAGGCTTATTGACACAACAAGTTGATCCATTATTCATTAATCCAACTGTGTGAGTTATCCTCGGGTTGCTTCTTTGGATAAGGGGCGAGATCCAGGATGGGTTTTGTTTGGTGGTTAGTTATAGTCGGTTACGATACGATATCTTATCTTCTTTCTGTTAGCCGGAAGTGGTAGAATCTCTGTAGTTGGTTAGCGCAGCCAGTTGCAGCATCTTTTATATCCCCTTTCTTCCGTTGAACCCAAGGCATCTGTGCTTGGTGTTGACGGGTTACACTTTGGTGAACTGTGAGTCTTGCTTGCCAGTACGTTTATGTACTGACCCCTTTGGGGCTGTGGTTTCCGCAGACTACGCTTACGAGGATCCCAGTGACGGCTACTACGTGGAGTTTGACGAGGCTGCTGACGAGTAGGTAGCGGACCCGGGCAGGACCCGAGACTACGTGGATGGGCTCCGTTTTCCTTTCATTCCCAGCTTCTTAAGCCTATTTGGATTTGTCTGTACTCAGACCCCTTTTGAATGCTTCCGCTGAGATGTAATGATGTTATGTTGGGACATGTGTCCTCTGGATGATTGTATTTGCTATCTCTGCTCTAGTGAGAGCTATTTGCAACTTATTTCAATCTTTTGTGTCTTAGAGATATGTTGTGCTATCATTCTGTTACAAGCCGTTGACGTACCATGTGTGTATGGTATGAAGTACATCAATGGTAGTGTCCTGATTTCTATGGGATGGTTTACGTCGACGCTGAACAGATAGGGGTTGGTTGTCACACATACGTGTGTTGGCCTACTCGTAAGAGGACGCGGGTGCCGGTAAGCCCCGTAATCCAAGCTACTACTGTTCAACGGAACGACGAGTATCCTTTAGAAGTCCGGGTGCGACAAATGGTATCAGAGCCTGTCTGCGTGTAGGATCCCTTTTACTGGTCGCAGTTGAGTCTAGAAACTATATAGGAAAAAATGAAACGTGAGAGTAGGAATTCTGCCATTTTTCTTCTTTCCCCACCCACCCACCCTTTTCTGGTAAGGAAGTGCAACGTTGTTTTCTCTTCTCACCCAAACCTTCAAGTTAGGTTTTCACGTGTTTTGGGTTCTCCGTAGTACCTCAGGAGTTTTTGGTCTCGTGTTTCCCGATGTTGCTTCAATATCCTGTTCTTTTCAACATCCTTATCGTCCGTTGAAACCTTGTTGTTGCTTTCCACTTCAGTTCTTCTACCGGCGTCTAATCAAAACTTCCCCGATCATCTGCAGATGGATCTTAGGTTCTTCCCGCAGGTGGTTCGGATGACTCGTTGTGAGAGCATCGCCGGTTATCCGGAGATGCTGAGAGACATGGTCACTTATCTGGGGTTCCGTTGGGCACCAGAGTACCAGGTCTACGAGCAGCAGCGAGAGTTTGACCAGACCTACTACCAGGCTATCGTCTACATTCTGTCAGATGATGGCATGAGTGTTGTCCACCGCTACGAGGCAGTAGGTTCCACAGTGGATATGGCTGTGCAGCAGGCAGCTTATGTGAGTCTCACCGTCCTTCGTGCTGACTACTGGGGGTTTGACGATTCTATCTATCGCCACATCCCCCGTGGTTACATCACTTTGGAGGGAGCTCACTTCACTCTCTACGACAACTTGGATGTCTACGAGCATGATAACACCAGGCTGCACACCACCGCTCAGTTCGTGAGGCACAATGACGCAGTTGCCACCACACTTTCTCAGGAGTTGGCCTCAGTCAGAGAGAAGCTCTACCTTGCTTTGACTCGTCTGGCGACGTACACCACCGACTTTGTTGGAGATGAGCGCTTTGTTGTTTTGCTCTCTCAAGCAGGGCAAGCTGGACGTCATTGGCTATCAGAATGAGTTCAATCGCCTCGCTCGATACGCTGGTGATGAGGTGTCCACTGAGGCTAAGAAGATGGCAAGGTTCCGCCGAGGTTTTAACCCGGAACTCAAGTACGCACTCACCAACATCAAGTGCAAAGACTTCGAGGAGCTCGTTAACACCGCGCTCAATGAGGAAAATGGGCGCAAGGCGTTCTAGGAGTCTCGAAAGCACTCGCGTGAGGGTGCTTCCTCCTCCAACATGACCACCCCTCCGCAGAAGCGCCGCATCTGGGTGCCAAATGGTGCTGTCACTCGGGATCCATATGCCCAAGCTTCTCCAGGCTTTGCTCCCCGCCCACCCAACCCATCTCAGATGCATGGTCAGAGGGTTCCAATGGGGCAGCCAAGGCCAGGTCCTCCTCGTGTTGTCACTTGCTTCAAATGCAAGGAGACGGGACACTACGCTGACAAGTGCACTCAGAGGCAGCTACCTCCACCTCCTCGCCCCAACACCAACCAGGCAATGGTGCGTGCTCCCCCGGCTAAAGCCTTCAACTCCAACAACAGGCCTGTCGGGAGGACCGCGAGGGTGAATCATATCAAGGCCGACAGAGCTGAGGAAGCTGCTGACGTCGTTCTCGGTATATTACCCGTAAACTCTTTTCTAGCTAAAGTGTTGTTTGATACCGGAGCATCACATTATTTTGTGTCAAAGATCTTTGCAACAACGTACAACCTAGTTCTGGTTCCACTAAGCAATCAAATCACTGTTCACTCTCCGGGATCTCAAATGTTGACTTCCAAGATAAGCATGGACAATCAAATCCTAATTGGAGGTCGCATATTCCTTGCTTCACTCATGTTGCTGGGAAATTCTGACATTGATGTCATTCTGGGCATGGATTGGTTGAAGACCAACAAAGCTAAAATTGACTGTGCTCAAAAGTCAATAACTCTCTCCCACCCTTCTGGCCAGATAGTCTATTCTCCAAATGAATCAAGTTCTGTTCAGCTATGCACACTCGATGCAAAACCTCTACCTCTACTTGAAAATGTTCCGGTGGTTTGTGAATTCCCTGACGTCTTCCCAGAAGAATTGCCAGGAATGCCTCCGGACAGAGCAGTTGAGTTCGTGATCGAGCTTGAGCCAGGTACTGCTCCAATCTCTAAGCATCCATACAAGATAGCTCCTCCTGAACTGAAATTGTTGAAGGAGCAAATCGATATGTACATGGAGAAAGGTTACATTCAACCTAGTTCCTCCGCTTGGGGTTTGTCGTGGGATAATCACGGCAGATGTTACCGGAGGTAACTGATCTTGGGGCAAGTCGACACAGGTATTCGGGAGATGGTTTAGCTCGAAGGAGGACATGGCGCAAAGGGATCTAAGAACCGGAAAATAACTCGCCGGATCTCAATATGAATTATGCTGGATACTCGATAACAGGTGTTACAACTATATCTTGAATCTCTGACAAACTAAACCTAGGGGCCGGTTTATAAAGCACCCGTACACCCCTAACTTGCTCTTCAAGGCACATCTTGAGTCCTACTCGAACTCCACATACAAAACCTAACTTTCCTTATCGCAACCCACAAGCCGGGTTACGAATCTTACAAGCCTTTGGGCCTTCTGGTAATCTCTTTACCCCTATCCGGGTATCGCTCAGCTCACCTCGGGCCGGATTATATCTTGAAGTGGGCCTACCGGGTTACTATCCCCCCATCAGTAGTCCCCAGAATAGCCTGGGCTTCCAAGACTTACTCTTCGAAGTGCTGGCTATTCCCTGCAGAAATATTGGATACAAGAACACATAGAGATCAAGATACAATATGCTGACAAATGGCTGGGATTAGCACCAAGGGGATCAGGTAGCAACCCGGCTTCCCCTCAAAGGTTCTCCCTCAATCTTCCAGACCTGAGTCTTAATAGGAAACTCAATGATTTCACATCTTCCTCAATAACTGTCGCTGATACTAGGAAAGAAATTTCCCCTTCCTTTTACTCTGGATTACATCGATCTATGCATAAGGCGCGTCTTTCAAATTTCAAAATAGCCAACCATTACTCCGCACATCCCGGGTTTCGCCCGTTAGGTTAGGCTTTTCCACCCGGGCTATTATAAATAGACCCCAAGGAGCAAACTCAACCCTAACGGCTCATTTCCCCCACTTCTCTTCTCCCCAAGCTCGAGTTCGCGGAGTGCCACCACGGAAGCCCTACGCACATCGCCGGAGCCCATCCGCCGTCGCTTGCGCTCCGCCACCGCGCAACCCACTCCAGCTCCCAAATCCACCACCAAGCCCCCGATTCGCCGGCAGGAAATCGCCAAAGGGCATCAATCTTGCGCCATCTGTCTCCGCAAATCCCTACTTCAACCTCCTCCAGTAAGCTCTTGATATCCTCCATTCCAACCTTGCAATCTCTTAGCTTTTCCTTAGATCAGATCTGAATCGAGTCGCATGCAATTTCTCGGGCCCTGCCGAATTGACTTACTAGTGTTTACCATAACCACTCCCATAGATAGGATGCGCAGCTTATCTTACTCCCCTACCCCTAAGTATCATCAGATTGGCCTTAGATACAGAAATTGGATTTCCCATCTGGGCTCGGGCCGCCAAAAATTTCCGCCCTTGCTCTTATCATCCGGAAAACCTCACTTCTCCGGCTCACTTGCTGATAATAGACATAAGGGTATCCTTCTACCTTCCCCCGACACTTACTTTACGTAAAAACTTCACAACTTCCATAATAACATGCGATACCCGGACAGATCACACTTGATCCGGCAAGGCAATACCCGGATTATTTTTAAGTTACCGGCAACTGACTATTCATTAATTTCCGAGCTTTCGCCGCTCACCTCCTTCCCTTTGATGTTTTAACAGGTCAACCCCATGGCACCCAAGAGGCAGGGAAAACAGCCGGCTAAAACTAAATCCACTAACTCCATTTCAGCCAATTGGGGGAGATCTTCCGTTACCAAGGCCAAGCTGGAGGAATTGGTCGAGCTTGGAATCCTTCCTCCCCAGGAATCTATCCACTGGAGAGTACCAGGCAACGAAACCCGGCCTTCTCCAGCAACGGATGAGGTAATATGTTTCGTCGAACATGTGACCCGAGGCTTCAGGCCCCCGGGTCACCCTTTCTTTCGTGACGTCCTAGATCACTACAACCTCCGTATTTTCGATATAGGCCCAAACTCCGTTCTGAACATCACCCACTTTATCGTTCTTTCCGAGTCTTACTTGTGCACTCCGCCAAGTCTGGCTCTCTTTGTTGAACTCTTTCAGTGCAAGCCGTGCCGCGAAAGCGGCGACGGCGCACTCCTTACTTGCGGCGGGGTTTCTATCCAGCGCCGCAAGAATTCCTTGATGCCTCCCCTCACTCTCAATTCTCATGTAAAGCACTGGCAGCTCTCATATTTCTACTGCCAGGACACCTCCCCACCCGGCGAGAAGAAGTTGCCGGGTTACTCGGAGGGTCAGCTTGACATTTCCGAATCTTTCAATGCCTTCGCATCTGACTCGGACAGGGAAGCGATCCTGCCTTCGTTGGCTAAGATCTCCATCTTATCAGCCCGAGGCCTCATCGGGCTAAACTTGGTGAAGACCTGGGTTAACTTCCGCATCCAGCCAAACTCCATTCGTGAGAAGCTGATGTGTGAATATTCGGGTCAAACCACGGACCCGATCCGATACTCTACCAGCACCTTTGCCCCAAATGACATGAACAAGACGATCAAGGGTTTTTTAACAGAGAAGCTCGAGGTAATCCGGAACATAGCCGGGTTAGAACCTTTTACACTCGAGAACCCCGCCCCCGCTGTAAGCCTTCTACCTCTTGATTTTGGATTTTAACAAGCTTACCTTTATCCGCTTTTCATGACTCAATATTAACCATCACCCTGGCATCTTCACCTCAGGCCGATAATGACTTTTGGACAGTCGATACCCCTCCCAATTCTGGAGACGCGGAGGATGAAGATGACGCCGTTAATTCGGACGAAGGTGCATACTTAACCCCCTTGCACACATTACATCCTGTCTCCTCTTTTTCCTTATGTTATATCTTCAATACCTCTCAGAACGAGAGGACCAAGACGAGGAAGAAGAGACAGATGGCTGGGAAGGGTCCGCCAGCGAGGAGGACGAGCCGGAGCCGGCCACCAAAGCTGGATCCAAAAGGAAATCCCAGAGGATCGCCCTCCAGGTTTTTATTTCATTCCCTTGCACTTTAATTTTTGTTCCCATAACGTCATTTTGGGGCTAAATCCCACCTTCACCCCTTTTGATCATAAATGAAGGAGCCACCCGCGACTAGGCGCCGAGTAACCCGGAACCATCCAGGCAACGAGGGCCTTAACCCGGGCGCTTCATCGCCCCCGGCTCGACACTCTGGTATTTATGTCGTACATAAAAACCCTTTCCGGACATTCCTTCGCAACATAATCTCAAACCTTGCTTGGCATTTTTCAGTATCTTCCGGATCTAGCAGCGGCTTTCCTTCGGACTTCCCGGTGAACACCGGGTAAGCGCCTTTTCCTGATATTATACCGAGCTTTTATCTCCTTTTTTCATAACCAAAGATTAATTGTGCCTTTGCACCTTCTTCAGAGCCACGGTTATTAGTAGCGACCAGGAGGACACCGAGGCTAAGGTCCGGGTCGAGAACGAGCCGGCTGGTGATGCCTTCACCACGGCTGGCGACGAGCAAGCGTCGCCACCGGAGCCAGCTAGGCATGACGCCGGGTATCCAATCGCTTCGCACGCAGGCGAGAAGGAGAAGGGAGCAGCTTCGAGCGCGGAGGGGGACCAGACTCCGACATTCGGATGACCCGGGTGCCACCTCCTGTTACAAGAAAAGCTCCTTTTCCCACTTTCCAGGTACCCGAGTCATCTAACTCGGATAACGCTGATTTTAACCAGCTAATGAGCGCTCTTCTCGCCATGAAAGCTTCGGAAGGAAATGTCCTAGAGCGTATGGCTGCAGCACATCAGGTAATCTTGTTTGACACTTCTTACTATACATCCAGTCCCCAAGTTCCGAGTATAATTTTCTGTAATTATTCTCGGTACTTCGCATAATAATCTTCTGTAACCATTTTCTTAGAAGGAAATATTCTCGCAATATCCGGCTTACAGTTGCACTCATTCTTTGCAGGCGGAGATAACTCAGTCGGATGAAACACTACTTAAAACTGAGCAGCTCTTGCTTGCGGAAACAAAGCGCAGGGAAACCCTTGAAGCGGAGATAAAGACTTTGAAAAAAGATGTCTCCAAGTACAAGAACAAATACAATGCTGCTCAGTCCTCGCTGAATAACCTGTCGACTCAGCTTACGGACACTTACCGTATCTTGCTAAGTAAGTTTTCTATTTGCGATTAACTTGCGTATCTCTATCTTGCCGCTGTAATAACCAATATTACTGATATGCTTTTGTGTGTTTCGATTGCAGGTGCTAACCTTGCTGCTCCGGAGGAGAACACCGTTACTCAGGCTAAAACTCTGAAGACTGTGCTCCGGACATTTTTTGGCACGAAACTTTTGCTGGATGCTATAAAGTGGCCTTCGGAGGTATACCCGGGCGAAGAAAATCTCATGCAGGCCTTGTCCATAGCGCCTGGATGGATTGAAATACTGAAGCGTTCGTCTTGCCGGATTGGGATGACCCGGGCTTTGACGCTGGCGAAGGCATATTTTCCTAAGCTTGACCCGACCAAGGTAGTATCCGGGTTCCCAGAGTTCAAGGCTGACGGGTCTAAGTTTAAACCCCAGGACTTCAAAGCTATACAATCGTCGGTACGTCACTCGGCCACAACTTTGGCAGATAAAATGGATCTAAACACAATTATGAGCTCATATGACTCTGAGGGCAAGGTTATTCTGGTGGAGGCACCCCCTCCTTTTGATATGCTGGAAAAGTGGTCGACTGACCTGGCCAGGAGGAAAGAAGAGGCTGCGAAGAGAGAAGCCGAACTAGGCGTAAAGCCGTCTACCTCAACGCCAGCCGTTCCTCCGCCTGTCCGTCCCGACGTGAAGAGTCCGAGTAAAACTGCTGGCAAAGCCAAGGAGCAAGTCCAAGACGAAGACCCGGAGAATCACCCCCGGGATGCCGAGTAGGATGATACCTAGTGCTTTGCGTTTCTCGAGACTGATATGATGTTTTAGCGATGCGCCTGTGCAACATTGATACTGATGTTATGACTTTGCGCTTGTTTAACTTGTGATAACTCCTTGCCTCTCCCGGCTTTTGATAATCTCGATCCTTGTGTTAAATGTAAGCTTATTCTCGATACTTTGAATTCTTGCTTTTGATTCCCTTTTGAGACTCGGCTAACCGAGTATCATAGGTTTTGATAGACGGACTTTTCTTTAAGTCCCCAAGGCTCGGAAACTAAGGTTTACGAGCTGTAGTAGTTAAGCAGTTTGTTTCTGTCTCGAAGTCCCCAGTCCCCATGACCCAAAGTACGAGCTAGGGGGGCGTGGCCTTTCTCAGATGACAAACTGCTCTTTACCAGGCTGGAAACCGATAGCTATTCTCATAAATACTGAAGTCATGCTTAATACTTGTTGAGTTTCCGGCTATTTGAGCCTTATACTCTGCATGGACTTGTGGTTTAGATGACCCTTTTGATTATCTTGTACTGTAAGCCGGCTTTCGCGTGGATACCATGCTGTTACATCTATACGAAAAACAGGGTCAAGCAAGTCCCATTGGGCTGCATAGTTTGATTGTAATCGTAAGTGAACAGATCATGCACTTTAGCGCGAGTCACATCGAGCTTAAGTAAGAATAATCAAGAAATTTGGCTCCTTTGTCCGGTTATAAGATTGCAGCCGTACCCGTTTTTTCGAGTAATCAGCCCTCATAACTCATAGGCATCGAGGCCGGGTCTCCGGGCTTGTGATTACTTACTTAAGCACACCAATCCCCGAAGACCTATATGCACGTGACGTATTTTGATGATATTGACGTATTGATAATAAACAAGCATTACTTACTTGTAACTGAAGCAAAGACCATGATACGACTCGAGACCATCTTCTTTTATTGATAAACATTTCTTTTTTGAATCAGCAGGCCGCCTCATTAAAAACCTTCCAGTCCCCTTAGGTACCCTGGATAGGAAAAGAGCGCGTATGAAACCTGCCGCCCATTACACTGCTTTAGTTATTCTCGAGAGTCGGCCTCGCGTTGGTACGGCCAATGCACATTCTCCACTTGCTATGCCCTTTCATAATGAGTACCGGATTTGCTAGCCAATCCGGGTATATCGTCCTTGAAACGTGATCAGCTGCGGATGGCGGTACGTCTTCTCTTCCCTGCTAGGAGTTTTGAAAGTATCACTCCTGATGAAGCCTACCATCTTAGGGTTTTGTTCTGCCCTAACTTTTGCTTTGTCCCCTCAGGAGTTGGCTTTTTTGACGTTGTCCTCTCTTCTAGGTCTACCTGAGAACGGTAATGTTTGAGCTCTTCCTTCCTGCAGGCTTGCTCGGCCATTGCCGCGTCTCCCTCATCACATTCAGCTGCTATATCTCGATTTCCGTGTATTGTAATGGTCTTCTTGGGACCCGGGATTTTCAGCTGTAGGTACACATAACACGGTCTCGCCATGAACTTGGCATAAGCCGGCCTTCCAAACAATGCATGATAAGGACTGCGCAACTTTACTACCTCGAAGGTAAGCCACTCGACTCGGTAGTTGTCCTTTGACTCTCCAAAAGCTACTTCCAGTGCCACCTTTCCTTCAGGGCATGCTGAGTGACCCGGCACTATCCCGTGAAAAACTGTTGTACTCTTTTGCAGCTGCGATTCCTTTAAGTCCATACGCAGAAAAGTTTCCCAGTACAGGATATTGATACTGCTTCCTCCATCCATCAAGAATTTTTTCAGTTCGTAGCCGTTGACCTGTGGTGCCACTACCAAAGCTAAGACTCCCGGGTGGTCAACTCTGTCCGGGTGATCCTTCCTGCTCCATGTTACCTCTTGTTCTGACCACCTCAGATATCTTGGAACAGCGGAGGAGACCGAGTTAACTGCTTGTTTCAGTATCTTCTTATCCTTGTTAGAGCCTCCCGTAGTGTGCACATGATACTGACCCAGCTGTTTGGGGTTAGCTTGAAAACCTCCCGCTCCTCCTTGATTGTTACCTTGATTTCCAGCTGGCGGGTTGCCAGCTGGGGGCGGCCCGTTGCCCAAATTTCCACCTAGGCCCGGGCCTCCTCCTCGGCCTGCACCTCGCATGGCTCTGTTCACTTCCTCGTTCTTCCACCTTTGTAAGTCGGCACATTGCTCCAGTGAATGATTGGCCGGCTTGCCGTTCCTGCTATGCTTCGGGCATGCCATCCTAAATATGTCCCAACTGTTGCTTGGTCTTGGCGGTCCTTGGTAGTGTCCCCCATTGTGATTTCCAGTATTAAAATTTCCTTCGGATCTAGGTCTTGAAGACCCGGCCTCCGTGTTGGCTACAAACTCGGAATTCCCTTCAAACGGTCGTTTGTTCTGGCTGTTTCCATTATTGTTTGGCGCCGATACATTGCCGGTTTTCCCACTGCTGCTTGTGTTTGCTTTTGCTTTCTTGTCATCAACTTCCTCCTCTGTGGTATCCGTTGCCGCGTGTTTGTTGCACGCATCCATTAGCTCTCCCATCGTAACCTCCGCTGCGTTCCTACTAGATTTCATGCGAGTTAGCTTTTGCACTAAAGGAACATACTTACATGTTTTTGCCATAGCTTGTAGCGCGTCCTTAGGCTGGATATCTGTAGACGAGTGGAGTATCTCCATAACCCGGCGCACCCAGCTGCGCGCTGACTCTCCTTTCTTCTGAACGCATCTTTCTAAATCATCAATAGTAAATAACTTTCTGCATGTTCCATGAAAGTGCTTGATAAACGCGGTCTTTAACTCCTCCCACGATTTGATCGACTTTTCCGGTAAATTGGTGAACCATAACTTTGCTGCTCCTTCTGACATCATTAAGTACATGAATTTGGCTTGGAGGTTCTCGGATGCGTTGCGAATTGACATCGCCATCTCGTAGCTGCTCAGCCACGTTTCTGGATCCATTGTTGGCTCATAATTTACTACTTTCCCCGGTTCTTTGAACTTCTCCGGGTAAGGTTCTGCTCTGATCGTCCGAGAGGCACTTGGGTCCCGCCAGGGTGGTTGGGGGTGGTCTTACTCGGGAGGCGCGTGACCCGGCTGGGGGTGCCTCGAGGTGCGGCGCCACCGGCAATTCGTGCCCAGCAGATCCGGCCCCGGCTCTTCTGGCCCTGGAACTGTCCACCACTGCCTGCGCTGCTGATACTACTGGTACTGTCTGGATACGCGGTGGAGGCGGCATTTGCTGCTGCTCTTCCCTTCGTCGTGCCGCACTTGGTTGGACATTGCCCTGTTGCTGACTGGCGTACGGCGTCCCATGCATCCCGCTTCTATGATCCGGATAATTGGCTTGCTGCGCTACCGCGGTGTGTAGCAGATCGATTGCTCGTCGGGTTCCTTCCGCATGAGGCGAGTCTCCCACAGGAATCTGGTTTAGTGCGAGCGTTGCTGCGTACACGTTGTCCATGGGATTGTTGTAATGACCTGCTGGTGTGCGGAATCGTGATGGTGGTGGCGGCATGGTATTGCCGGCTGTCGCCCCCGTCTGTGGCAAAGGTAACCCGGCTGGCACGTTTACCGGATGTGCTCCCGTTGACGGTCGCGGTATGGTCTCTTGGTTCGTCGGTGGAATCGGCTGATCTTGAGGCGTGAACACCAGGGCAGTCGGATTAATAACCCCTCCTGTTGCCGGCAGCATAGTTCGGTGCCTTTGGTGCATCCTTGTCGTTTCCTCCCGGATCCGGGTCTCTCGGTCATCCAATTCGCGCTGCCGCGCGACCATCCCCTGCCTTTCTGCTTCCACTTGCCTTCTTTGCTGCTCCAATGCACGACGAGCCACGTCCAGGTCTCTTACACGCTCTGCCGCGTTTTCTGGGGTAATAACTGTGGCCAAGACTGTGGGGTCCAAAATCAAATTATTATCAAACAGAGCCGGGTGACGCGGGTTTGAGGGGCCCGCCCCCGGTGTCCGGTTTGCTTGGAACCCAAATATATTTGCGTGTCGCTCCTCATCTGCTGGGCGACTGGTAACTGATGCCGACTCTCCATCGACCTGGACCAAGACCGGGTCAGCTGCTCCTTGCTGCTGGGCCGCTGCCTGAGCCGCCCCGGCTGGCGCCGCGGCCGCGTTTTCTTGATTGAGATTGGTCGCGGGTGCCGCATAGACTGCAACCCGGCGCATGATGCCCGGTGTAGTGTACTGTTCTTCCTCGCTGTTTTCCCTTTCATATCGATCCTCCGACAAATCCCGTATAGACTCGGTATCATCCTCCCTCTCTATCTGACCCGTTGTTCCAATCGATTCTTCCTTTTCCGATCGGACATACATGTCTTCTCCTGACACAGAATCAGATCCAATATTATCACAATTCGAACTGGAAGTACATACCACACCGACGAAGACGTTGACGCTGCCGACTGTCACGATGGATCCGGTTTCGAGGTGATCCGACTCTGGCCCCCAGCCAGAATCGTCTACCATCTTCTCTCCTTTGCTGTTGACGTAGATTTCTCCGACGATGAGGTTCTTCATGCTCTTCCGAGCTTCTCCCGTGATGTAAACACCTTTGGACGCAGGCCCCACGGTGGGCGCCAACTGTCGTGGGATAATCACGGCAGATGTTACCGGAGGTAACTGATCTTGGGGCAAGTCGACACAGGTATTCGGGAGATGGTTTAGCTCGAAGGAGGACATGGCGCAAAGCGATCTAAGAACCGGAAAATAACTCGCCGGATCTCAATATGAATTATGCTGGATACTCGATAACAGGTGTTACAACTATATCTTGAATCTCTGACAAACTAAACCTAGGGGCCGGTTTATAAAGCACCCGTACACCCCTAACTTGCTCTTCAAGGCACATCTTGAGTCCTACTCGAACTCCACATACAAAACCTAACTTTCCTTATCGCAACCCACAAGCCGGGTTACGAATCTTACAAGCCTTTGGGCCTTCTGGTAATCTCTTTACCCCTATCCGGGTATCGCTCAGCTCACCTCGGGCCGGATTATATCTTGAAGTGGGCCTACCGGGTTACTATCCCCCCATCAGGGTTGTCCAACTCTGTTTGTTGCCAAGAAGGATCAAACAAAGAGACTCGTGGTTGACTATCGTCCTCTCAACGAGAAAACCATCAAAAACAAGTATCCAATTCCTCGTATCGATGATCTTTTTGATCAACTTGCTGGAGCCTCAATATTCTCAAAGTTGGACTTGAGGATGGGTTACCATCAAATAAAGATCAGAAAGGAAGATATTCCAAAAACAGCTTTCACCACTCGGTATGGTCTATATGAATACACCGTCATGTCTTTTGGTCTAACCAATGCACCGGCGACATTCTCTAGAGTCATGAATTCTGTCTTCCATGAATACCTCGACAAGTTCGTTGTGGTATATCTCGATGACATTCTGGTCTACTCAAAATCCGAGGAAGAGCATGGAGAACATCTTCGTCTCACTCTCATGAAACTTCGCGAGCATCGTCTATATGCCAAATTCTCCAAATGTGAGTTCTGGATTCCAGAAGTTGCTTACCTTGGTCATATCATCTCTGCCAAAGGCATAGCCATTGATCCAGAAAAGGTTAAAGCAATTGTTGATTGGAAACCTCCTAAGACGGTGAAGCAAGTCAGAAGTTTTCTTGGCTTGGCTAGCTATTGCCGTCGTTTCGTCCAAAACTTCTCCAAGATTGCCAAACCACTCACTGATCTCACAAAGAAGGACAAGAAGTTCGTTTGGAATCCACAGTGCGAGGAGAGTTTCAATCTCCTGAAGACTAAACTCACTTCTACCCCAGTTTTGGTTGGCCCAGATACTACCAAACCTTTCCAGATATTCTGCGATGCATCTCTCCAAGGTCTAGGTGCAGTTCTTATGCAAGAACGTCAAGTTGTGGCTTATGCTTCACGTCAGTTGAACCCACATGAGCAAAACTATCCCACACATGATCTTGAACTTGCAGCAGTTGTGTTTGCCCTCAAGAAATGGAGGCAATACTTGTTGGGTAATCGCACTGAAATCTTTTCCGATCATAAGAGTCTGAAATACATCTTCACTCAACCAGATCTAAACCTCAGGCAAAGGAGATGGATTGAAAAGATTAAAGACTTTGATCTCACCATTTCTTACACTCCAGGCAAGGCTAATGTTATGGCCGATGCTCTCAGTCGCAAGTCCTATTGCAATAATCTCATGATCATGGAAAGACAACCTCCACTTCATGAAGAATTCCAGAAGCTGAACCTTGGTCTTGTTCCTCAAGGATATCTTGCAAGCTTGACAGCTAGTCCAACTCTCGAGGACAAGATTCGTTCTGAACAACTTCGTGATGCTGAAATCAAGAAGATTGTAGAGCAGATCAAAGAAGGCAATGATAAATTCAAGTCCTTCTCAATTGATGACAAGGGAACTGTGTTCTTCGAAGGACGCATTGCAGTTCCTCAGATTCAAAGTCTCAAAGATGTCATTCTCAAGGAGGCTCATGAAACTCCTCTCTCCATCCACCCTGGAAGTACAAAGATGTACCAGGATCTTAAGACACTGTATTGGTGGCCTGGCATGAAACGTGAAATTGCTCAATACGTTTCTGAATGCGACGTTTGTCAACGTGTTAAGGCAGTCCATCAGAAAACAGCAGGTCCACTCCAACCTCTGAAAATTCCTGAGTGGAAGTGGGACATGATTGAAATGGACTTCTTCACTGGTTTTCCGAAGTCCAAGAAGGGCAACGATGCAATCTTCGTTGTCATTGATCGTCTCACTAAGGTAGCTCACTTCTTTCCTGTCAAAGAAACAATCTCAGCTAGCCAGTTAGCAGAGCTCTACACAACAAAGATTGTTCCCCTTCATGGTGTTCCATTGGAAATAAGCTCAGACCGTGGAAGCATATTCACTTCTCATTTCTGGAAGAGCTTTCAAGAAGCATTGGGCACCAAACTTCTGTTCAGCACAGCTTATCACCCTCAGTCTCAGGGGCAAGTCGAAAGAGTCAATCAGATTCTCGAGGATATGCTCAGAGCATGTGGTCTCTCCTTTGGCATGAAATGGGAGGATTGCCTTCCATATGCTGAATTCTCCTACAACAACAGTTTCCAGGCAAGCCTAGGTATGGCACCATTTGAAGCACTCTATGGCCGCAGATGCAGGAGTCCAATCAATTGGTCTGGAGCTGGTGAACGTTCACTCTTTGGCCCTGACATTGTTAAGGAAGCCGAAGAGAAAGTTCGTATCATTCGTGACAATCTCAAGATTGCTCAGTCTCGTCAGAAGAGCTACTATGACAGCAAGCACAGGGATATGATCTATGCACCTGGTGACAAAGCATATCTCCGTGTAACTCCCCTCAGAGGCACTCATCGTTTTGGTGTGAAAGGAAAGCTTGCACCAAGATACATTGGTCCTTTCAACATCCTCTCAAGGCGTGCGGAGAATGCCTATCGTCTTGAACTTCCAGAAAAACTATCCAAGGTGCACGATGTGTTCCACGTGTCACAGCTCAAGAAGTGTTTCAAAGATCCAGATCGTGCAGTTGATCATAATTCCACTGAACTGCAAGATGATCTCTCTTATGAGGAGCACCCTATTCGAATTCTCGATGAGACCGAGCGTAAGACTCGCAAAAAGAGCACCAAGTTCTTGAAAGTGAAGTGGTCGCATCATTCCTATAAAGAGGCAACGTGGGAGACCGAAGAGGATCTTCGAAAGAAGTATCCGAACCTTTTCGCTTCTCAGTAAGGAATCTCGGGGCGCGATTCCTTCAAGGGGGGGGGGGCGTTTTGTAACATCCCAAGTATGAAAACTTACCATTTAGAATGTTTGATTTCTTGTTTATTAAAGTATTGCATCATGTCATCATGCTCATTGCTTTGTTTGCATTTGTTTTAATTTGTTTTCGTTTGGTTTGCATCAGTTTTCTCTGTTTTCACATTTGAAATTCAAACTTTATTCAAACATTTATTTCATACTTGCTCTGTTACAATCTTTTTCAAATAGAAGCTCAACTCAAACAACATTTGTTTCCAATCATTTCCATAATGGTTCAACTATTAAAATGGTGGTTTTTAATCAATCCCTTAAGTCCAAATGGTATTTCAAATTCAAATCAAAAACATTCAAACAGTACCCAATTTCAACTTATGAAAATCAGCAAAATAACCCTAATCACTTGTTCTATTTAACCAATAGGGTTCACCCTATTAAACATGTTGCTTTTAATAAAAAATCAATTAATAAGCAATTCTTTCAAATATTTAATTAAATTACAAAACAATAATAAAAAATTGAACTTTTGAAAAACCAAACTTGGCATTTGGTTGCGTTTGACCTAAATAGCACACCCAAATTTTTATAAAATTTTTGCTAACTCCAAACCTATCTTTTTCTTCCTATTCTATTTGCTGCAAAAAAAAAAAAAACAGAAGAACAAAAATAGAAAAAGGAAAAAAAACAGCGCGCGCGCGGCAGCTAACCTACGCAGCCCAGCCCAGCTAACCTCCCGCTCGGCCCGGTACCCCTTCGCTGTTTTTCCCCTCTCTCTTCCCGCAGTACGGCAGCCGATCGAGCGGTGCCACGGCGGCACTGTCGCACGACGACGGCCATCCGCGCCTGTAGCCCCCTATAAGAGCTACCCTAGCCCGCGCCGCAGCCCTAGCCTACCCCTACTCCCTCCTCCCTCGAGATCCGCCGCCGATTCCATCTCTCTGCCACCCTCCACTTGCCTCTGCAACCTCGCCAGAGTTTCCTCCTCTGAACCTACCACGTCCACCGCCGCCATGGACCTCCTCCACCCTAGCTAGCCACGGGAATCGGTCCGTCTCACCTCCCTCGACAACGTCGACACTTTCTCGGCCACGGGGACGCCCGGGATCACCGCCGCCATCCTCGCCGCTGACAGCAACGGCCACCTCGCCGTCGAGCTCCACCTCTGCAACCTCCCGGTGAGCACGCCACCGTGCACCTCTCCCTCCTCCCTGCCCTCTCTGACACGCGAGCACACCCACGTTCTGCACACCCGCACGCACACGAGCCAGCGTCCAGCAGCGCAGCGTGATCGCCGCCGGCGAGCGTCGAACTCCATCAGGTTTCAGAAGCGATTGTTCGTCAGTTAAATTCAGATCCGCGGTTTACACCTTAACCTGTTTGCGTTCCTGTTACTGATAAGAATCGACCGCTTACCGCACTGGTGCAGTGCAGTGCGCGCGCACGGGCAGGTCGAGGGTTCGAGTCCCTGGCTCGCGCGATTAAAACCACATTTTTGCACCGAGTGCTGACAGGGTGGCCCCCCCTGTCAGCCACTGCGTTGCCTCGCAAGCACGCGCTGGCCCAGGGCCCATCTGGCAGTGCCTTGGGCTAGCTATCTGTGCGGTAACAAAATGTTTTCCAGCTTGTCCGTTTTAAATCTAAATCCTTTTAAATTAACAGATTGGTCCCTAATTTGGAAATGCAAATAACTTCCATTTTAAAAACTCAAATAATAAAAGTAAAATATGTGCACTGCCCCAAATTCAATTATCTATCTTTTGGTAACATTTGTTTTCTGTTTTGAATTTTCCAAATGCATTCCAAATTTGAATTCAAATAATTCATTTGTAATTTGATAAAATCCATAACTAATTCATACTAAGTCCAAATAATGCAAATAAAATATGTTTTCCATGCTATTTCAAACCACCTATTCAAATATAAATTTTGTTTCATGGTTTGAATAATTAAAATTGTTTAAATAATTTAAACCTTGTTTAAATCATTTAAATTTGATAAAATCATAACTTGCTCAAATTAAATTATTGTTGAACATGCAAAATATGTTTTCAAACTAGAAAATTATAAACTTTTCAAATATGAATTTGAATTTATGTTTTGAACAAATAAAATTCAAATAAAATTCATACTTGTTTGAAATTCATTTAAAATTTGTTTAATCATGTTTAAATCATAATAAATTCATCTTAACTCCTTTTTCAATATTTGAAACATGTAATCCAACTAAAATTTTGTATTCTTTTCAAATATGAATTTTGTTATTTATTTTGCACAATTTAAATTGGTGAAAACAACAACTATTTGTGTAATCCCTTTAAGGAACCAAAAAAATTCCCTAATTTAATAAATAAATTTCTAAATTGGTAAACCTTATTTCCAGTTGGTTCTATTGTTGTTATTTTGTTGTTTTCCTCATCCATGCATCATACTAATCCACTTTCACCTGTTGATTAGTTGAAAAACAAATATTCCAACCTTATTTGATGGGCTTTTCATATGCAACTCAAAATTGCATATGTGTCCATTTAAATTGTGTTACCAAGTCCACTAGTTTATTTTGATGCATCCATTTAACTTGACATGCATCATCCCATGATTGTGCACTATGCCATGATATTGATTGTTTATCTTTCTGCATTGTTTGTTTGCTTCTTCTCGAATAGATGACGACGTTGAGACAGACGATACTTACGACACCCCTTCTGAGGATCTAGCTCAGTACCAGGCTGCTGAGTTTGCAGGCAAGTTATCACTCACATGAACCACTGTGTTCCTTTCAACATTGGTTACCGATACTTTCCGTTGTCTATTTTGCTAGCCCTATGTATAGTTGTTTCTGTTACGAACCTATCACATGAATCCCTTAACCCTGATACTGTCTCACCTCCACTCCTACAACCCCATTGTTTGAGCCAGTGTCTTACTAGCATGCTTAGGTTGTTTTGCTCGAGTCTGTTACCCGTTACTTTCTGTTACTATATTCTATTATGTTCTGGGGGCTCGGTGTTAATCAATCAACCTGTTAATAATAATATGCTGATAAGGCACCGGCAGGAGGCCCTGTGTGGTTTTGAGGCCTTCTAGTGTCGACCCTAATAGGAAAAGGGTCTTGTCTACTGATCCATGATGAGCGCACTATCCGCATGTGGGAAGCGTGTATGGGCGCCCCCTCAATTTGATTCGATTCGCATCTCGTCCAAATCGCCTCATTTAGTTCGTGTTTTCCATTTGCCGCATGCATGTTTTTGCGAGCCCAGCGCAGGGTGGAACTTTTGTAGTCGACATATTGGGGGACACGTTCTTAGAGTGCTATGAGGTTCCCCTTTCTTCGGGGCTCGATTAGCCGTGCGCCCAAGGTGCTTTGGGCTTGATGCGAAGAAGAGTTGAGTTGTGTTGAGTGCCCCGCTTGGTGGGAGGCATCCCATCTGGTGGGTTATTCTTACGTGTACGGCCAAATTGGTGCACCCCTGCAGGGATAAATCTTCTCGAGAAGCCGTGTTTTCCGCGGTTATGGTTGACTTGGTGAAAGTACTGGCTAACAAGTACTCAGAACAACTTACATCTAACTAATACTACCTGACTAGTAATAGGCTTATTGACACAACAAGTTGATCCATTATTCATTAATCCAACTGTGTGACTTATCCTCGGGTTGCTTCTTTGGATAAGGGCGAGATCCAGGATGGGTTTTGTTTGGTGGTTAGTTATAGTCGGTTACGATACGATATCTTATCTTCTTTCTGTTAGCCGGAAGTGGTAGAATCTCTGTAGTTGGTTAGCGCAGCCAGTTGCAGCATCTTTTATATCCCCTTTCTTCCGTTGAACCAAGGCATCTGTGCTTGGTGTTGACGGGTTACACTTGGTGAACTGTGAGTCTTGCTTGCCAGTACGTTTATGTACTGACCCCTTTGGGGCTGTGGTTTCCGCAGACTACGCTTACGAGGATCCCAGTGACGGCTACTACGTGGAGTTTGACGAGGCTGCTGACGAGTAGGTAGCGGACCCGGGCAGGACCCGAGACTATGTGGATGGGCTCCTTTTTCCTTTCATTCCCGGCTTCTTAAGCCTATTTGGATTTGTCTGTACTCAGACCCCTTTTGAATGCTTCCGCTGAGATGTAATGATGTTACGTTGGGACATGTGTCCTCTGGATGATTGTATTTGCTATCTCTGCTCTAGTGAGAGCTATTTGCAACTTATTTCAATCTTTTGTGTCTTAGAGATATGTTGTGCTATCATTCTGTTACAAGCCGTTGACGTACCATGTGTGTATGGTATGAAGTACGTCAATGGTAGTGTCCTGATTTCTATGGGATGGTTTACGTCGACGCTGAACAGATAGGGGTTGGTTGTCACACATACGTGTGTTGGCCTACTCGTAAGAGGACGCGGGTGCCGGTAAGCCCCGTAATCCAAGCTACTACTGTTCAACGGAACGGCGAGTATCCTTTAGAAGTCCGGGTGCGACAGGTTTGTAGTCATAAACATGGTGTAAGCATGCACCAAGTCAACCAAACAAAGCATTTGAAGGAGAATACCACAAAATTATGCTTCAATGTGATAAAAAACAACTCATGATTCTTTCAAAGGAACATTAAGCACTCTCACCTATTTGAGACAAGTCATGCGCCAATAATAACTAATAAACATAGAATTAAAATAACATTCAACGTGACATGAAAAAGTCTAGCCACAATCTATACGAGCTTCTTTTTTGCACCGTTATAAGCACGGAAATTGTACTACTGCTTTCCAACACCAATCATTTTAGACTAAACAAAAACTCTCCAAGATATATAGCAATGAAACAAGAGAGTAACACTACTCTACGAGAACTAACAGCTCTAGATAAGAGATATATGAAAACAAGAGCTAAAAAGAGGAGGAGTTGCAGCAGCTAGACGAAAAACAAAAAATACGAGTATGATAGGAATAAGAGTATTCATATGAAAAAGCGGAGAGTGTCTCTCTACCACACAATAATGCTAGGTTCCAACTAAGTTTATTGAATCAAGGAAAATAAAAGAAAACAAAAACAAAAAGACACTCCAAGTAAAGTGCATATGATGTGACCGAATAAAAATATAGTTTCACTAGATTTGACCTGATAAGTTGTTGATCAAGAAGGGGATGCCTTGGGCATCCCCAAACTTAGATGCTTGAGTCTTCTTGGAATTTGCTAGGATGAACCTCGGGGGTATCCCCAAGCTTTGACTTTTCACTCTTCTTGATCACATTATATCACCCTCTTCTCTTGACCCTTGAAAACTTCATTCACGCCAAACTCAAAGTAATTCTCATTAGAGGGTTAGTGCACAATCAAAAACTCACATGTTCTCCTTAGACACAAGAATTATTAATACTTTTAAACATTAGCTACATCCTATGATGTTTTGTGGAGCAAAGAAATCCACTCAACATAGTAAAAGAGAGAATGAAAGTAAAAATACAGAATCTGTCAAAACCAGAATAATATGTACACAGAACTAGAAAAAGTTTTGGAAAAAGTAGAAAGACAAATTTTTTCGGGGCATTTATGCTGCTCAAATCGAAAAACACAGAACTAGAAAAAGTTTTGGAAATAGCTCAAGATTAAGCACAAACAATTTCAGGCAATTTTGATCTTTCTATGATTTTATACAAATTTAACGGTGGACAGCATAAATCTGTTTCCTGCGCAGAAATCCAAATCTAACATCAAGTTTTCACTAGAGACTTTACTTGGCACAACAAATGTGAGAAAATAAATATACAAAGGAGTTTCTACAGAAGTAATAAAAACCTTGAATCAAAGAAAACATTGAAAAAATAAAAACATGGGTTATATCCCAAGAAGTGTTTTTTTTAACGCCTTTCGGCTAGGCCCGATAATATTCCCAAAGTGTTGCTATTAAACCAAATCAATTTTTTTTTTGAATTAAAGAAAGGTTGCTTAAGTGACCAACTTATAAATGAAAGGTAAGACCCAAAAATAATCAAGTGAAAATGCAAAGAGGCCACTTTTACAACAAAAGTCAGAATATGTCCAGAAAAACAGCAGCTGGAAAACATATTTATTAGGTCCACTTAAACATGTCATATTTTTTCCAATTTTTGTGCATTCAGAGGGTTTATGATACATAACCGGTTAATACAAGATCTAAACTTCATAGTAACAGCAAAGAAACCCAAAAATAAATGAAAGCAACTTAAAATACATGTTAAGACAATACATATCATGTGAAAAGGGTAATATAGATCATGAACGAGACAACCTCGTTTTTGTTGATGGATAGGGGGATGACTCGGGCATCCCCAAGATTAGATGATTGTATATTCTTGAATATGTTCTTGGGATGCACCTAAACATCCCCAAGCTTGAGCTCTTGCGTCTTTTTGTTCATCTCATATCACTATATTGATTAGATATGATAAGCTATATCCACATAAAAAACTTCACAAATTCATTAGTAGGGTTAGTACTCATTAAATAAAATCCACTCATGTTCAAGTATTGGAAAGTTTCATCATATTTATTAAACATTAGCCACTGTATATACCGAGGTTTCTAATAAAATTTCTGTTGTCCATTGAAAAACTAAGGAATCTAAGAACACTAAGTACAATATTGAATAAACAAAGAAATCTGCAAAAACTGAACATCCTGTAAAGATGGCACCCAATGAGATAGTTACTTAGCTCAAATCAAAAAACATAAAACTAATGAAGGACAGATTATAATCTCAAGTTTATGCACAAAAAATTTCAGATCAAAATACTATTCTAAGATTTATCACGATTTTTTACGGTGAAACACGAGAAATCTGCAAAAAACTAATAAGTGAAAATCTATTTTTTCAAAATAGCTACATAACTCGAATTAGAAAAGTCAAAGCTAATGAGAGTTAGGTACTAGGCTCAATTTTATGCATAAAAATTTTCAGATCCAAATAATGTTTTGGTGATTTTAAACAAGTTACACGGTGAAGAACAACAAATCTGTTTATGCGCAGTAAGCCAAAGTTTTGCACTTTCAAATAACTAGAGACTAATATTATCACTTTATCTTTTTACTACAAAGGTATATACACAATATTTACAATATATACATGTTTTTAGCTTAAAAGCTTCCATGGTAAGATTTGTTTTGGTTTCATAGGCATGAACACAAGTGTTCAAGGTCGACCCCCAGTTAACAATTACTCATCTTTCCAATCACTTTTATTTTTGAAAACGTTTTTAGATAACAAGTACAACTATTTTTTTAAAATTTGCATTCCCTATCCAAACTAAGATAGAGAACAACTTAGAACTGAAAATAAAAACTACATAGAGACAAAGCAAACAAGTGCACACAAGAATATTCACCCACACTATTGCTCCCCGGCAACAGCGCCAGAAAAGGTCTTGATATCCCAAGAGTATAGGGGATCGTGTGTAGCTTTTTTTTGATAAGTAAGAGTGTCGAACCCAACAAGGAGCTATAGGTAGGATAAATATTCTCTCAAGTACTATCTACCACTGATAAAACTCTACGCACACTAAACGTTTACTTTATCTAGGAAATAATACTAGACCAATAATACAGGTATGAGATAGCTTTGCAAGGTAATAAATATACGAAAGTAATGTTAGTTGCTGCAGCAATAAAGTATACTAAATAACCATAAACTAACAGTACCATGAGTGTGGAAAAGTGGTGGTAATTGTGATGGATTTGTCCATGATCAAATAGTCAAATACCAGGTTGATATGCCTCTTTTATGTGGGAGAGGCAAAGCTAACAGGCTCACACTATCCAATGATTGCAAATACTTATGATTGGAACTCTAACAAACATCCGTAACTACTAGAAGATACATTAAGGTAAAAATACCCAACCGTAGCATTAAGATCAAAAGCTCCTTTTTATCCCATATGCTTTAATCACTAGATTGGGGCTCATGTTTCTGTCACTCAAGCAGCCCTCCCTCTAGCTTTCTCCACATACTACAAACCCTATGATGTGATCCATGCGCGCATAGACATACGATGGCACAATAGGACTATAAAAAATTCAATATATTGCTCAAATCATCCATAGATATCCAACAATCAATCATATGACAAAAGAGATCTACACAAACATGACATAGATGCCATAGATCATCTGCAAGTCTACCTTGCTCCCCTTGGAGGACCCAGTTGCAGCTGCACCCCTGCTTCTGGAAAATCATCCTGCTATCCCTGTGCCTTCTGCTTCCAAGAAGAGGACACGCAAGGCTGCAACACCACTAGTCATTGAAGATCGTCGTGTGACGAGGAGTCTGGCCAAGAATGTTGGCTTTCGTGTTCTGGCTGGGACTGACAAACCTGAGCCCAGGAAGAAGGCCAAGTCTTCACGCCCCCAGACTTCTGCTGAGAGTGTGCCGCCCATCACTCCTGTTGCTATACTGAGGAGTGCGGGAAATCTGCTCGAAATCGATGATTCAGAGCTGACCGTGGAGAAGCTTGAAGCTGCTCCGAAGAAGCCCACAATCCCATCGAGTTGTGATGATTAGTGGGCCTTATTATGATTGTGGGCCTTGTTGGCTCCTGGAGTGTGTCTTGGACCTTGTTTTTATATTATGTTCTCTATCCTGGATTTATCTTGTATTGTTCTATGGTCAAGGTTGCTACTACCTGGTTTATTATCCGTTGGTCATTTATGTTGGTCAACCTGGTTTATTATCACTTTCAGTCTTCAATGGATAGACATCTTCAATGCATTTGGATTGGATTGTTTTTTACTGGAATGTTAGAGGTTTAAATGATAAATCTAAAAGAGATGCGGTTTATAATAAAATTGAGGAAAGTCATGCATCTGTGATTTGTCTCCAAGAAACTAAATGTCAAGATTTTGATCATTCTTTTATTAGATCCTTTTGTCCTAAGAGTTTTGATAAAACAAATTCTCTCTCTGTTGGAGCTTCTGGGGGTCTAATTGTGCTATGGAATAGTTCCATTTTCAGAGGAGAATTATTGGAAGTGCACCGCTCTGCCATTCACTTAAAACTCACCTCGGTTCATAATTCGGTTACTTGGTTTCTAGTGAATGTTTATGGTCCTTGCAAAGGGATGAAAAGAGATGAGTTTGTCAACTGGCTATACAACCTTTCCATCCCATTACATCAAAATTGGTTGATTCCTGGGGATTTCTACTTTATTAGATCTTTGGATAATAGAAATAAGCCAGGGGCATACCTTAACGATACCTTCATTTTTAATGATGTCATTAGCCACTTGGGTTTATTGGAACTACCAGTTAAAGGTAGAAAATATACTTGGTCTAATATGCAAAAGGATCCATTGCTTGTTCAGTTGGACTGTTTTTTTACCTGTTGTCAATGGACCTTGGATTTTCCTAATACCTTGGTAATGCCCATGTCCAAGATTACTTCTTATCATTTGCCTTGCACTATTAAAATTGGAACAAGCATTCCAAAGGCAAACATTTTTAGATTTGAAAATCACTGGATCAAACAACCTGGCTTCTTGGACCTTGTGATCAAAACTTGGAATACACCTGTCATGGCCAAATCCATTACCACCAGAATCACAGCCGAACTGAAAATTCTTAGATATGCCCTAAAAGATTGGGGAACGAATCTTTCTCAGTTGAAACCACTTATTAAGACGATTAGTAAGGTGATTCTGTTTTTTTGATCAGTTTGAAGATGAGAGATCTCTGAGTGAACCTGAGTTTAATTTCAGATTGATTGTTAAGGAACACATAAAGAAAATATTATCTTTGCAGTCTGATTATTGGAAACAGAGGTGCACAATTCGTTGGGCTAAGCTTTCTGGTGAAAATACCAAACATTTTCATGCCAGGGCAACCGAGAGGTATAGGGAAAATGCAATTCCTTCCATCTCGGACTCTTCAGGGAATATACTAGTGGATAATTAGGAAAAAGCTGTTGCATTTTGGCTATGTTTCGAAAACAGAATGGGTGTCTCTTGCCCACCTTCTGATAATATCGATCTATCTCAATTCTTGCCTGTGGTGGATGGTTTAGAGGATCTTGCAAATCCTTTTTGTGTTGAGGAAGTGGAGGGAGTGGTTAAACATCTCAAACCTGATCGTGCTCCTGGTCCCGATGGTTTCACTGGATTATTCAGTAAGCATTCTTGGGGTATTATAAAAGATGATTTTATCAAACTTTGCAATGAATTTCACAGTGCAAGGATCTCTTTGGAGAGTATTAATGGTTCTTTTATTACTCTCATTCCAAAATCACAATCCCCTGAAATTGTGAATGATTTTAGACCAATCTCCCTTACAAACTCTTGTCTGAAGTTTATCACTAAGATTCTGGCTAATAGATTCCAAGATATAATCTTTGGTTGTATCCATGATAATCAATATGGTTTCATTAAATCCAGAACAATTCAAGATTGCTTGGCGTGGTGTTTTGAATACATTTTTCAGTGTAAAAAATCTAAGCAGAAAGTGGTGGTCTTCAAGATTGATTTTGAGAAAGCCTTTGATACAATTGAACACAGTGCCATCCTTCAGATCTTGAGATGTAAGGGGTTTCCACCTCTTGTCATCAAATGGGTGAAGGAAATTCTTTCTTCAGGATCCTCTTCTGTTCTTTTAAATGGTGTCCCTGGTAAACCTTTTGTCTACAGAAGAGGGGTCAGGCAAGGTGATCCTTTATCACCTATTTTGTATTTTCTGGGCGGTGATCTGCTTCAAAGTATTGTAAACTTGGCTCTCATGGATGGAAGCCTTCGTTTACCAATTCCTATTGGAGGAGATTATCCTATTGTTCACTACGCTGATGATACACTAGTAATCTTACCTGCTGACCCTGATCAATTGTTGGTATTCAATAATCTGCAAAACCTTTATGCTCAGATCACAGGACTAAAGGTGAATTTCAATAAGTCCTCCATGATACCAATTAATATCTCTCAGCAGGAGACTGTTGATTTGGCTGCTGTTTTGGATTGTAAGGTGGCTTCTATGCCCTTTACTTATCTTGGCTTGCCTATGGGCACCACTAGACCATCAATTAAGGATTTTGCTCCACTCATTGACAGAATTGAAAGGAGAATTTCTGCAACAGTCTCTTTTCTTTCATATGATGACAGTCTGGTGCTTGTGAAATTTGTTCTTTCCTCTCTGCCTACATATTTTATGTGCACACTGGTGATTCCTAAAGGAGTTATTGATATTATTGATAAAGCTAGGAGAAGATGTTTATGGAGGAAAGACAAACACAAGAAAAGAGTAAACTCTTTGGCTGCATGGGACATGGTGTGTAAACCCAAATGTAAAGGTGGTTTGGGAGTCATTAATCTTCAGATCCAAAACAGGGCCTTGTTGCTCAAATTTCTAGCAAAATTTTACAACTCTGTGGATATTCCTTGGGTAAATCTGGTAAAAAATGCATATTATTTTCAATCAGTTCCACATGCAGTTACCTCTGGTGGATCTTTCTGGTGGAAAGGAATTATGCAACCATCTGAATCTTGGTGTTCATTCTCATCTTCTTCAGTTGGGAATGGTTATTCTGTCTTATTTTGGAAAGATTCTTGGTTGGGAGATACTCTCTCACTCAAATTTCCAAGACTGTTCTCGTTTGCTAAGGATCAGCTGGCCTCAGTTAGGGATTTGAAAGTGTTGGATGATCTTTCCGATGCTTTTCATTTGCCTCTTTCAAATGAAGCATTTCAAGAATTTGTTGCTCTTCAAGGTATCCTGGAAAATGTTCAGGTGAATAATAATAAGGATGTCTGGTCCTATAATTCCAATAAAGGCATCTATACCTCCAGTAAATTTTATCAGTTGCAGTTTGCTCAGCTGCCAAATGATAAACCAGCCAAGTGGATCTGGAAATCCAAATTCATGTCAAAGCATAAATTTTTTTCCTGGCTGATCCTAAATGATAGGATTAATACCAAGGATATGATTAAGAGAAGGAAATGGAAGATTGATGGGACTGAGTATTGTGTCCTATGCAAAAAACTCTGTCTTGAGGATTGGACGCATTTGTTTTTCCAATGTGTTTTCAGCTATAGAATCCGGAATTACCTGCAGATTCCCTGGAGTGATAACACAGTTTTGGCTAATCTCTCCAATGCTAAAAAAGAATTTCAAAGGACCTTGTTTCACTGAGATAGTGATTCTTGCCTGTTGGAACATCTGGAAACAGAGGAATGGAGTTATCTTCAAGTCTGAGAGGCATTCCTTCAAGGGGTGGAAAGTTGGCTTCATGCTGGATCTCACCTTGCTTATGCATAGGTTGAGTGCTTCCTTGGCTGAGAAATTATCATCATGACTTAACACTTTACCTTAGTTTGTGATAGACTATCTTAGTTTATCCTTCTCTATATATATGTAAATATTTGTAAACTCTTTTGATGGCAATAAAGGGCTATGAGGGACTCCCCTGCAGTAGAAAATGTTTCAAAAAAAAATAACGTCAAACACCATGTTTACATAGGGCGGTACAGAGGTGCGTGGGAGGATGAACCACTATATACAAGGAGGAATTGGCCATGGAGATAGCGGTGAAGACGGTGGAGAGGACAGTGTGGGGCCCAGGACGGCGCCGGCGGTGGCGCGGGGACTCCTTCCCTGCTCCGCCGGCATCATGGGGGAGCGCCACCCCTGAGCCCTCTTCCTTCATGGTCTTGGGATCCCTCCCCCATGGAGATGGGATCAATGGGGAGGTAAAATGTGGCTTTGGTGGCTGGAAATTCGTGGTATGGGGTGTCTCTCACGACCTAGGTTTCCTCCCTTATAGTCTCATGGATTTCAGTCATGCCATCTAGGGCTGCAGTAAATTGGGCGTATCTCGGCTGTCTGGACTCAGAATCAGACGAAATTTAATTCTAAATCGTACGTCGCAAAATTCCCCACAATTATGTCCTCTGTGAGATTTCTGTTTGACGCTGTCTTCAGCAAGTAACGTGGCAATCTTTAAAAAGAGTTTCAGACAGATTTGAGGGTAGTCCCAATTCGACTCCAACAAAGTTTCCTCTTCTATTTTTTATAATTCCTGCACATCAAAGTGTAAAACAAGAAAATTGTGCACTTTTGCAACTATTAGTAGGTTAGTCCAAATAAATCATAAACTTAATATAAAAATAATTATGAAAAGCATAAAAGTAGCATGAAACCATAAAAAATTATAGATACGTTTTGGATGTATCAGAGACCACCCTTCGTGATCGACTGGAGGAAATCGCGGAAATCAGCAAGCATATCCTCGGTATGCTTTTCAGCTTTCCCGGCTTATCTTAATTTTTGCTCTTTCATACTTTCCAGTCGAAGGTGACTCCGCTCCTCGAATTGATCGCATCCAAGCTTTCTGCAACTTTGTCAAAAACATGAAGAAATCCGGGAGAAAGCTTGTAAGCAAGTTTCTTATGGACAAAAAGGATCAATATTCTGACATCAGGCAACTACCGGCGTCATTCAAAAAATCCATCGCGCAACGCTAGTAAAGGATGGAATCTGCTGCTTGTGGCGGTGCGCGCATGGCCCTTGGGCTGACACAGATGCACTACCCTTCCGCCAAAACCTGGAGAATCGTGACCAGCTTTCCTCAAGGGTACACCAATCCCCAAAGGGCGGATATCTTCAAGTCCATCAAAGGATTTACATCCAAGATCGCTCAGATGGTCTCCACCACCACTTTGTACCAAGAAGAGGAGATTCCCTCTACTCCGGAGAATCAGAGTGACAACAATGAAGACGATGACGACCAGGGCGACGAGTAGATCCATTCCCTACGAATGTCAGAAGGCAGAAGACTACATTACTGTTTTCCCAATGTAATGTTCATTATATAATGCATTCTGAGTGCCTGTTTTGTATAAACAATTTAAGCTTTTGCGAAAAATTATCCTTGCAACCAAATTTGTCCCCTATCCTTTTAAGTTCTCTGGTTTGCATGCTTCAACTTTTCGTGGTGTTTTAGCAAATCTGTAAGTATTAAATCTTCAAGCTGAGAAACCGGGTTTTAAAACCAATCAGTCTAAAATCAGAATCATGAGTCATACGTTTTGGCGCTTTAACTTACTAGTCTAGTGACCCCGCACACAAACAATCAGATAATACTTAAGTAAACGAGGAGCTTAAAAGCATGACCTCCAGGCTCGTGGGAAAAATCTAGGGTTCTGTAAGCTTATTAAGGCCCAAAGCATTTAGTTTTCTTAACTCCAAGCACACAAGAAAAATTCGGGTTAACATTGAAACATATTGAAAGATCGTTGGGAAATAGAAAGGACAGGACATGCTTAAATGGTTAAAGACAGAAAGAAAAATGTGCATTAATTCCGACATACTTTATTTCATGATCTCAATAATGTTTACATGGAATTAGACTAGGTATAGAGAGGACGTAACTGCTGGATGCTCCATGGCCATTTTGTCTCATCTAGCTCTACATCTATGTGTCTTTTCCTCTTGCGATACTCGTTTTTCGGGTATTCTTCATCATCCTAAATATCTACAAGGTAGTATGACCATTTTTTATTCCTGCACCCTTCTTAGCACTAGATCACCTTCTTTAAAAGAACGGTGCTTGATTTTTTGGCTATGATATCGCCTCAAACCCGGCTGATAAATGGCGGATCTTTGTAACACAAGTTCTCGTTCTTCTTCTAGAAGATTGATGGCATCCTGTCGTGCAATTTTGGCATCCACTATGTCGTATGCGTGCACTCTAGGGATATCATGGATCATGTCCATAGAAAGCACTTCTTCTTCTCCATAAACCAGGGAAAAGGCGTTTTCCCTGGTGATCTATTCGGAATCGTGTGCACTACTAGGGAAACCCCTAGTAGTGGGTCGCGCCGGGGCTAAGTTTGCCCCGGGGGGGGGGGGGGCTGGCCTGCCATTAGCACCGGCGCGGTGGGTACTGCGAGCACCGAGGGTAACCTAGTAGCACCGGCGGGGGCCTCTCTAGCGCGCCGGGGGTACTTACCGCCGGCGGGGTCTGCAGTAGGTACGCCGGTGCTACCTGATGCTGCTATAGGCTATTCCCTAGTAGTGGTGTATGCTCCAAAGCACGGAAGGTAACTCTTCTACCCATGCTCCTGCTGCTCTGTGAAGAGGTGATTCAAGCCTTGGATGTATTCCTTGCAAAATTGAACTATTCATACATTCAACTTATCCATTAGACTATGGATGTGCCAGTGATGCTAAATCAAGGTGAATTCCAGTTTGCTGGCAATATTTTTCCAGCGCTCCATTGGTGAAGTTTGTTCTGTTGTTCGTGATTATACTGTGTGGTACGCCATATCTGATGACCATGTCTATGAAAAAAATCTGGCTATCACACTGTCAAGCTTTTTTTTAGCCTCCACCCACTTGGTATACTTATATACTTCAACCAGTAGATGTGTTAGTTTGCCTCTTGCAATTCTGAATGGTCTCATCATATCTAGCTCCCAGACCGCAAATGACCATGTTATTGGAATGATCTTGAGTGCTTGGGTCGGAAATTTGTTTGCTTGGCGTAATACTAACATCTGGCACATCTATTAACTATGTGTTCGGCATCCTTCTTGGCTGTGAGCAAGAAAAACCCTGGCCGGAATGCTTTGTGCACAATACATTTGGAATGAGCATGATGTCCACAATCTCCGACATGGATTTCTTGCAGGATTTGTCGTCCTTCTTCCGGTGAAACGCAACGCTCAAAGATTTCGGATGTGCTGCGTATATACATGTAACCATTAATTATTGTGTATCCTTTGGGTCAGCGTTTTACCTGCCTTTGCAAGACTTCATCTGCTCCATCCGGGAATTTCTGATCAACTAAGAAATTCAGGTAAGTTACCATTCAATCCGGGATTGCGAGTAATACTGCAATTGACTCTAAAATTAATGCATAGTCTACATCTCCTCCTTTAATGGATGGTTCGAACAAATGTTGAACAAACACACCCGATGGTAATGTTTTTAGCCTTTACGAGCCCATTCGGGCTAACGCATCCGCGTTCTAGTTTTCTTCCCGCTTTACATGATTTACTTCAAATCCTAGGAAGCATATGGCGAATTCGTCTACAGTCTTTCGATATTCTGCCATTATGGGGATTTTTGCATCCCATGTGTAGTTAAGTTGGTAATGCACTAGATCCGAGTCACCATAGCATAGAATGCGCTTGACACCTATCTCCTTTGCAATATGCAAGCCATGAAGTAGTGTTCCATACTCTGCCATGTTGTTACTGGCATTGTAGTGAATTTGTAGTATGTACTCCATTGTGTCGCCTTTTGGTGATTCTAATACTACTCCTGCACTGGCGCTTTCCTTCATTTTAGATTCGTCAAAATGCATGATCCAATATTCAGACTCCGGCATTGGCGTATTTTCCATAGCTTCTATCCAATTGGCTATAAAATCTGTCAACACCTGAGACTTAATTGCAGTGTGGGGTTGATACTTAATGTCAAATGCCGCAAGCTCAATGCCCTATTTGGCGACTATGCCTGTTGCATCTGCATTGTTCATGATATCCCCTAGTGGTGCTTTTTTTTACCACCATTATAGAGTGTCCTTTCAAATAATGACGTAATTTTCGTGATGCGAAGAATACGCCCTATGCCAGTTTTTGATAATGTGGATACATTTGCTTTGATTTCGAGAATGCTTCACTCGGATAATATACCAGATGCTGGTCTGGAATACTTTGTTCGTCTTTCTTCCTTTCCACAATTATCACTTCACTAAAAACTCTGCGTGTTGCCGTTAAATACAACAACATGGGTTCTTCCTCATTTAGGGATGCCAAAGTTGGAGCTTTCATCAAAGTTTCCTTTAGTTGATCCAACGCTTTGTCTGCTTCTTCTCTCCTAACAAATTTGTCAGAATTTTTCAACAATTTGTATAATGGCAGAGCTTTGTCGCCTAGCCGGCTTATGAACCTGCTTACGGAAGCTACATAACCCGTTAGTCTTTGGGCGTCTTTTTAGCATGTAGGATTTTTGATATCCAGAATAGCTTTGATCTTTTCCGCGTCTACCTCAATTCCTCTATGGGAAACAATGAAAACTAGAAGCTTTCCTGAAGGAACCCCGAATAAACACTTTAATGGATTTAGCTTCATATTATATGTGCGCAAGTTATCAAAGGTTTCTCGTAGAACCTCAAGGAGTGTATCCTTTTCCTTGGAAACAACGACAATATCATCCACATAAACATGGACGGTTTTGCCTATTTGCTCATGCAACCATCTTTGCATGCAACGATGGTATGTAGCTCCGGCGCTCTTCAAGCCGAAAGGCTTGGTTATGTAATAATACGTTTCATAGGACGTTATTAAAGAGGTTTAAATTTGATCCTCTTTCTATAAGCGTATTTGATGATATCCGGAATAAGTATCCAAAAAGCATAAAAGCTCAGAGCCAGCAGTGGCATCTATTATTTGATCGATTCACGGTAAAGCGAACCTATCTTTTGGACACAATTTGTTTAGGCCGATATAATCTATACACATCCTAAGGATAACTGTATCTTTCTTTGGATCTAAAACCAGATTAGGAGACCAATCAGTATGAATAACTTCCCGGATAAAATCAGCTGCTAAAAGCCGGATTATTTCCTTTCCTATAGCCTTCCGTCTTTCTCCATCGAATCCGCGGAGTCCCTGTTTGACGGGTTTGGATCCTGGAAGTACCTTCATTTGGTGCTCAGCAAGCTCCCGGGGGTACACCTAGCATATCTGCAAAACACCAAGCAAAAATATCCCCGTTCTCACAGAGGAACTTGATGAGCTCGCTTTCCTATTTGTGAGACATTCTGGTCCCCGCAACGACGTACTTAGTTGGATCTTTGGGGTCCAAGATAACCTGACTTGACACTGTCAGCTAACTTTGTAGTCTCTTTCCCTACCAGAATTTCCGTTAGCGATACTTCTTTTGCCAGTTCCTTCAGCTCCTCCTTTCCGATAATCCTTTCGGTGCAAAGGGCGTTTCCCAGCTCGAGCTCCTTTGCCAGTGCAAAATCTTCTTCAATGGTGATTACGCTGTCGCACCCTGATTTCTAGGGGATACTCACCGTACGAACTGGATAGCAGATGCTTGGATTATGGGGCATAACTGCTCCCACGTCCCAGCTTCCTGGTAGGCCTGCGCTTATGCGCGACAACACAAGCCCTGCTATTCCATCGTCGATGTAAACTATCTACTAGAGATCAAAGGCACTTCCGTCGACGTACTTCAACCATACACACATGGTACGTCAACGGCGTTGAACAACTGATATCACAACAGATCTCTACGACACAAAAGATTGAAATAAGTTGCAAATGGCTCTCATTAGAGCAGAGATAGCAAATACAATCATTCAGAGGGCACCTGCCCCAACAATACATCATTACAATACAGCGGAAGCATTCAACATGTCTGAGTACAGACAAGAACCAAATAGGCCTAAGAGGCCGGAAACAAACAGACGGAGCCCATCCACGAAGTCTCGGATCCTGCCCGGGTCCGCTATCTACTCGTCAGCAGTCTCGTCATACTCCACGTAGTAGCCACCATGTAGATCCTCGGAAACGTAGGTCTGCGGAAACCACAGCCCCAAAGGGGTCAGTACATAAACGTACTGGCAAGCAAGACTCACAGTTCACCAAAGTGTAACCCGTCAACACCAAGCACATATGCTTTGGGTCCAACGGAAGGAAAGGGATATAAAAGATGCTGCAACTGGCTGCGCTAACCAACTACAGAGATTCTACCACTTCCGGCTAACAGAAAGGAGATAAGATCGAGGATTGTAACCAACTGAAAGATAACTTCAAACAAACCCATCCTGGATCTCGCCCCTTATCCAAAGAAGCAATCCAAGGATAACTCACACAGTTGTATTAAAAGTGAATCAAGTTATTATGTCATCAACCTATTACTAGTCAAGTTATTAATCATTGGGTGTAACATGTTTGATCATTATGTTTAGGTTGTCCTGAGTACTTGTTAGCCAGTACTTTCACCAAGTAATCCATAACCGCGGAAAACACGGCTTCTCGAGAAGATTATCCCTGCAGGGTTGCACCAATTTGGCCGTACACTCATGAATATCCCGCCAGATGGGATGCCTCCCACCAAGCGGGGCACTCAACACAACCAACCATTCTTCGCATCAAGCCCAAAGAACCTTGGGCGCACGGCTAATCAAGACCCGAAGAAAAGGGACCCTCATAGCACTCTAAGACCGTGTCCCCCTATATGCCGACTACGAAAGTTCCACCCTGGCCTGGGCTCGCAAAAACATGCATGCGGCAAATGGAAAACACGAACTAAATGAGGCGATTTGGACGAGATGCGAATCAGGTCAAGTTGAGGGGGGCGCCCATACTCGCTTCCCAAATGCGGGTAGTGCACTCATCATGGATCAGTAGACAAGACCCTTTTCCTATTAGGGTCGACACTAGCAGGCTTCAAAACCTCTCATGGGCCTCCTGCCGGTGCCTTATCATCAAATTTATTATTAATAGTAACATTAGCATGATTGATTGATTAAACATCGAGCCCCCACAACGTAATAGAAGTAGTAACAGTAAGTAACGGGTAACAGACTCGAGCAAAACAACCTAAGCATGCTAGTAAGACACTGGCTCAAACAATGGGTTGTAGGAAGGGAGATGAGGCAATATCAGGTTTAAGGGATTCATGTGATAGGTTCGTAACAGAAACAACTACTACTAAGGCTAGCAGAAAGGAACAACGGAAAATATCGGTAACCAATGTTGAAAGGAACACAGTGGTTCATGGGAGTGATAACTTGCCTGCAAACCCAGTAGCCTGGTACTGAGCTAAATCCTTAGAAGGGGTGTCGTAAGTATCGTCGGTCTCAACGTCGTCGTATATCCGGGAAGAAGCAAACAGACAATCCAGAAAGATAAACAATCAATATCATGGCATAGGTGCACAAACATGGGATGATGCATGTCATGTTAATAGATGCATCAGAATAAACTACTTGACAATATAACACAATTTAATTGGACCCATATGCAATGTGAATTGCATATGGATGCAAGTGGTTAAGGTGGAAGCAATGATCTACATTTGATTAACAAGTGTAAGTGGTTAAACATGATGCATGCATGATGATAACAAGAAGTAAACAAGATTAGATGCAATTGGAATGAGAGTTAACAAGTTAGGGAATTTATTATTAAGTTTGGAAATTGGTTACTTAATGATGTTATACAAATAATTGGTTGTTTTCAGCAATTTAAATTATTCAAAACAGCAAACAAAATTTATATTTGGAAAGTACATGAAAAATTGATTGGAAAACATATTTGGTTTGTGAAATTTGGAATTTTTATGAGCAAGTTATGAATTTTGCAAATTTAAGTGAATTTGACAAGTTTTCAAATTTTGCACCAATTTAAAATATTCAAAACAGTAAACAAATTTCATATTTGGATAGAACATTTAATTTGGGACAGAAAACATATTTAAAAAGTGAAAATTGGAGTTAAAATGAAATAGTTATGCAATTTACAATTTTAGGGTGCAATCTGCCATTTTAATTCATCTAGGGACTTAGAAATTATTTTTACAGGGGTCTAGAATTAATAGCAGGGACTTGTTGGTGATTTGCTGTTTTGTGCAGTGCTTAAAAAAACAGAGGAATAAAAGGGTTTATTCCGCGGGGGTGGGATTCGAACCCACCCCCTCCTGGGTGCGCGCAGCGGACGGAACGACTGCGGTGGTGTGCAAGCTTGTTGACAGGAGAGGTCGCGGGGGAGGTTATGCTGTTGTTTTGCGGGATTAACTGAAACTGAAACCGAACAGGTACGCATCTGCTAACTGAACCTGGAAGGAGTCGATCGCTGCAGCTGGGCTGCTCGCCGTGGTCTCGCCGGAGGGCCGTGGGGGCGAGGGCCGGGTGCGGTTCAAGGGAGTAGGGCGAGGGGAGAAGGAAAGGAGGCGAGAGGAGGTCTCACCTCGACGATCTGGAGGCGATCGGAAGCAGGTGGTCGGGGCGGACAGGGAGCAGGCAGTGGCGAACGCCGGCGACGGGAGGCGACGGGGCGGCGTCCACGGCACATCCCGGGCCTGGCCGAGGGCACAGGGGCGTAGAGGGCAGAGCGGCGGCTCCATTCCCGCCGCTGGCGCGGCCGAAGGGGGTCCGGAGCTCCGGCGACCACCGGAGTTGGAGGAGCTCGGGTGAGGTACAGTGGTGTTCGGTGGTTGCAGGGTTCAGACATTCAGAGGAAGGGGGAGCTAGCAGAGAGGAGAATGGCGGCGATGGGAAGGAAGGCGCTAGGGTTAGGTATCTAGGGTTAGGGCTAGGAGTAGTTTTATGGGGGTGAGGAGGTGTACGGCATGGCATCGGGAGGGGGAGAGGATGATCAAACGGAGGGGGAGCGATCGTACTGTTTGACGTCAGCGCGAGGAGGAAGAAAAGCGCCCGCGTTGAAGGGTACTGGGCCAAGGTGAGGTGGGCTTGGGGTAGGAAAGAAAAAGGATGGGCCATGCCCCTCTCCTTTGTGTTTTTAAATATTTGTTCTTTTTTTTTTTTTTGCATAGAACCAAATGGAAGAAAGGAGGCTTTTAGGTTAATAGAAATTTTATAAAAATTTAGTGTTAGCTAGTTAGGTTAGAAGAAAACAAATGCCAAGTTTGGTTTTGCAGAAGATTAATTTTTTTTATTACTGTTTTGCAATTTAAGTCAATATTTAAAAGAATGCTTCTTATTTGGTTTTTATTAAAAATCAACATGTTTATTAGGGGAACCCCAATGATTAAAATAGAACAATTGGTTTGGTTATAATGCTGATTTTATAAATTGCATTTGGGTGCTGTTTGAAAAACACTTGGTTGAATTGGAATATTTGCAAATTAATGGGTTAATGATTGAAAACAACAAGTTTAATAGGGTGAGCCCTATTATTAGTTGGATTAGAAACATTGGAATGGTTTGATATTTGATAATTTCCAAATGAGGTGTTGATGATGATTTTGCTTTGCATTTGAAACCACATTGGTATTAATTAAGTGAAATAAAAACACCATTTTATTAGTTGAACATTATGGGATAATTGGAAAACAATTAAGGTTTTGATTTGGAAACAACTATTTGGATGTTGGTTTGGAATTTCAAATGGAAAACAAATTGAATTTGAAAAGGATTTGATTATTGGATGCATTTTTATAGAAATAAAACAATAGTTTGGAATCACACTTTAATGGAAACAAATAATTGTTTTATTTGGAAATATCATTTTAGAAATTGTAACATCACAAGGATGAAACAAAAGGGTTGAATTTTGGTTTGAAATTCAAATAGAAAACAAAGGAAAACAAATGAAAACAGTTGGAAAACAACTGAAAAACAGAGGAAAACAAATGGAAAACAAACAAAACAAATGCAATCAACATGATGCCATGATGCAAAACATAAAATAACAGAGAGCAAAACATTCTAAAGGCTATTTTTCAGACTTGGGATGTTACAAAACGCCCCCCCTTGAAGGAATCGCGCCCCGAGATTCCTACTGAGAAAAGAAAAGGTCCGGAAACTTCTTGGGAAGATCCTCTTGAGCTGTGACACGTGAAACACATCGTGCACCTTGGATAGACGTCAGGGAATTAGCAAACCACCGGAACATTTTCAAGTAAAGGGGAGAGATTTTGCACCAAGGGTGTATAGCTGAATGGAACTTGATTCATTTGGAGAATAGATTATCTGGCTAGAATGGTGGAACAGAGTTATTGACATCAATGCAACACCAAGAATAACATCAATGTCAGAATCATCAACATGAGAGTAACGAGGAATATGTGGCTTCTCATTAGAATTGGATTGTTCTTACTTATCTTGGAAGTCAACATTTGAGATTCCGGGGAGTGAACAGAGTTTTGATTGCTTAGTGGAACCACAATTTGGGTTGTATGTTGTGGAAAAGATTGTTGACACAAAGGAATGTGATGCTCCGGTATCAAATAACACTTTAACTGGATAAGAGTTTACGAGGAAGTTTTGATTAGACGCCGGTAGAAGATTTGAAGTGGAAAAGAACAACAAGATTTCAACGGACGAAAGGTTCTTTAAAAGAACAGGATAACGAAGCAACACCGGGGAAAACGAGAACAAAACTCCTGAGGTACTATGGAAAACCCATCCGGGCTTCTAGAGGATCAATATCTACTGCTTAAGGAATAGAGGATCTGTTTCCGGGGCTTACACACCTCCGTTCTCAATCATGAGTAGGCAACATGATAAATCACGTCACAACCACCTCCATTCCTATGGTCTAGTAGATATAACCATCCTAGAGAAACCAGAATTCGTGAAATCCTAAATTGAAAGTTTAGATGAGAAGGGAGAAATCAACGTTGCACTTCCTTACCAGAAAAGGGAGGGAGGGTGGGGAAAGAAGAAAAAGAACAGAATTCCTACTCTCACGTTTCATTTTCCTATATAGCTACAAAATAGTTTCTAGACTCAACTGCGACCAGTAAAAAGGGATCCTACAGGCAGACAGGCTCTGATACCATTTGTCGCTGATTTCTAGGGGATACTCACCGTACGAACTGGATAGCAGATGCTTGGATTATGGGGCATAACTGCTCCCACGTCCCAGCTTCCTGGTAGGCCTGCGCTTATGCGCGACAACACAAGCCCTGCTATTCCATCGTCGATGTAACTATCCACTAGACAAAGGCACTTCCGTCGACGTACTTCAACCATACACACATGGTACGTCAACGGCGTTGAACAACTGATATCACAACAGATCTCTACGACACAAAAGATTGAAATAAGTTGCAAATGGCTCTCATTAGAGCAGAGATAGCAAATACAATCATTCAGAGGCACCTGCCCCAACAATACATCATTACAATACAGCGGAAGCATTCATGTCTGAGTACAGACAAGAACCAAATAGGCTTAAGAGGCCGGAAACAAACAGACGGAGCCCATCCACGAAGTCTCGGATCCTGCCCGGGTCCGCTATCTACTCGTCAGCAGTCTCGTCATACTCCACGTAGTAGCCACCATGTAGATCCTCGGAAACGTAGGTCTGCGGAAACCACAGCCCCAAAGGGGTCAGTACATAAACGTACTGGCAAGCAAGACTCACAGTTCACCAAAGTGTAACCCGTCAACACCAAGCACAGATGCTTTGGGTCCAACGGAAGGAAAGGGATATAAAAGATGCTGCAACTGGCTGCGCTAACCAACTATAGAGATTCTACCACTTCCGTCTAACAGAAAAGAGATAAGATCGAGGATTGTAACCAACTGAAAGATAACTTCAAACAAACCCATCCTGGATCTCGCCCCTTATCCAAAGAAGCAATCCAAGGATAACTCACACAGTTGTATTAAAAGTGAATCAAGTTATTATGTCATCAACCTATTACTAGTCAAGTTATTAATCATTGGGTGTAACATGTTTGATCATTATGTTTAGGTTGTCCTGAGTACTTGTTAGCCAGTACTTTCACCAAGTAATCCATAACCGCGGAAAACACGGCTTCTCGAGAAGATTATCCCTGCAGGGTTGCACCAATTTGGCCGTACACTCATGAATATCCCGCCAGATGGGATGCCTCCCACCAAGCGGGGCACTCAACACAACCAACCATTCTTTGCATCAAGCCCAAAGAACCTTGGGCGCACGGCTAATCAAGCCCCGAAGAAAAGGGACCCTCATAGCACTCTAAGACCGTGTCCCCCTATATGCCGACTACGAAAGTTCCACCCTGGCCTGGGCTCGCAAAAACATGCATGCGGCAAATGGAAAACACGAACTAAATGAGGCGATTTGGACGAGATGCGAATCAGGTCAAGTTGAGGGGGGGGCGCCCATACTCGCTTCCCAAATGCGGGTAGTGGGCTCATCATGGATCAGTAGACAAGACCCTTTTCCTATTAGGGTCGACACTAGCAGGCTTCAAAACCTCTCATGGGCCTCCTGCCGGTGCCTTATCATCAAATTTATTATTAATAGTAACATTAGCATGATTGATTGATTAAACATCGAGCCCCCACAACGTAATAGAAGTAGTAACAGTAAGTAACGGGTAACAGACTCGAGCAAAACAACCTAAGCATGCTAGTAAGACACTGGCTCAAACAATGGGTTGTAGGAAGGGAGATGAGGCAATATCAGGTTTAAGGGATTCATGTGATAGGTTCGTAACAGAAACAACTACTACTAAGGCTAGCAGAAAGGAACAACGGAAAATATCGGTAACCAATGTTGAAAGGAACACAGTGGTTCATGGGAGTGATAACTTGCCCGCAAACCCAGTAGCCTGGTACTGAGCTAAATCCTTAGAAGGGGTGTCGTAAGTATCGTCGGTCTCAACGTCGTCGTATATCCGGGAAGAAGCAAACAGACAATGCAGAAATAAACAATCAATATCATGGCATAGGTGCACAAACATGGGATGATGCATGTCATGTTAATAGATGCATCAGAATAAACTACTTGACAATATAACACAATTTAATTGGACCCATATGCAATGTGAATTGCATATGGATGCAAGTGGTTAAGGTGGAAGCAATGATCCACATTTGATTAACAAGTGTAAGTGGTTAAACATGATGCATGCATGATGATAACAAGAAGTAAACAAGATTAGATGCAATTGGAATGAGAGTTAACAAGTTAGGGAATTTATTATTAAGTTTGGAAATTGGTTACTTAATGATGTTATACAAATAATTGGTTGTTTTCAGCAATTTAAATTATTCAAAACAGCAAACAAAATTTATATTTGGAAAGTACATGAAAAATTGATTGGAAAACATATTTGGTTTGTGAAATTTGGAATTTTTATGAGCAAGTTATGAATTTTGCAAATTTAAGTGAATTTGACAAGTTTTCAAATTTTGCACCAATTTAAAATATTCAAAACAGTAAACAAATTTCATATTTGGATAGAACATTTAATTTGGGACAGAAAACATATTTAAAAAGTGAAAATTGGAGTTAAAATGAAATAGTTATGCAATTTACACTTTTAGGGTGCAATCTGCCATTTTAATTCATCTAGGGACTTAGAAATTATTTTTACAGGGGTCTAGAATTAATAGCAGGGACTTGTTGGTGATTTGCTGTTTTGTGCAGTGCTTAAAAAAACAGAGGAATAAAAGGGTTTATTCCGCGGGGGTGGGATTCGAACCCACCCCCTCCTGGGTGCGCGCAGCGGACGGAACCACTGCGGTGGTGTGCAAGCTTGTTGACAGGAGAGGTCGCGGGGGAGGTTATGCTGTTGTTTTGCGGGATTAACTGAAACTGAAACCGAACAGGTACGCATCTGCTAACTGAACCTGGAAGGAGTCGATCGCTGCAGCTGGGCTGCTCGCCGTGGTCTCGCCGGAGGGCCGTGGGGGCGAGGGCCGGGTGCGGTTCAAGGGAGTAGGGCGAGGGGAGAAGGAAAGGAGGCGAGAGGAGGTCTCACCTCGACGATCTGGAGGCGATCGGAAGCAGGTGGTCGGGGCGGACAGGGAGCAGGCAGTGGCGAACGCCGGCGACGGGAGGCGGCGGGGCGGGCGGCACGGCACATCCCGGGCCTGGCCGAGGGCACAGGGGCGTAGAGGGCAGAGCGGCGGCTCCATTCCCGCCGCTGGCGCGGCCGAAGGGGTCCGGAGCTCCGGCGACCACCAGAGTTGGAGGAGCTCGGGTGAGGTACAGTGGTGTTCGGTGGTTGCAGGGTTCAGACATTCAGAGGAAGGGGGAGCTAGCAGAGAGGAGAATGGCGGCGATGGGAAGGAAGGCGCTAGGGTTAGGTATCTAGGGTTAGGGCTAGGAGTAGTTTTATGGGGGTGAGGAGGTGTACGGCATGGCATCGGGAGGGGGAGAGGATGATCAAACGGAGGGGGAGCGATCGTACTGTTTGACGTCAGCGCGAGGAGGAAGAAAAGCGCCCGCGTTGAAGGGTACTGGGCCAAGGTGAGGTGGGCTTGGGGTAGGAAAGAAAAAGGATGGGCCATGCCCCTCTCCTTTGTGTTTTTAAATATTTGTTCTTATTTTATTTTTTTGCATAGAACCAAATGGAAGAAAGGAGGCTTTTTAGGTTAATAGAAATTTTATAAAAATTTAGTGTTAGCTAGTTAGGTTAGAAGAAAACAAATGCCAAGTTTGGTTTTGCAGAAGATTAATTTTTTTTATTACTGTTTTGCAATTTAAGTCAATATTTAAAAGAATGCTTCTTATTTGGTTTTTATTAAAATCAACATATTTATTAGGGGAACCCCAATGATTAAAATAGAACAATTGGTTTGGTTATAATGCTGATTTTATAAATTGCATTTGGGTGCTGTTTGAAAAACACTTGGTTGAATTGGAATATTTGCAAATTGGGTTAATGATTGAAAACAACAAGTTTAATAGGTGAGCCCTATTTTTAGTTGGATTAGAAACATTGGAATGGTTTGATATTTGATAATTTCCAAATGAGGTGTTGATGATGATTTTGCTTTGCATTTGAAACCACATTGGTATTAATTAAGTGAAATAAAAACACCATTTTATTAGTTGAACATTATGGGATAATTGGAAAACAATTAAGGTTTTGATTTGGAAACAACTATTTGGATGTTGGTTTGGAATTTCAAATGGAAAACAAATTGAATTTGAAAAGGATTTGATTATTGGATGCATTTTTATAGAAATAAAACAATAGTTTGGAATCACACTTTAATGGAAACAAATAATTGTTTTATTTGGAAATATCATTTTAGAAATTGTAACATCACAAGGATGAAACAAAAGGGTTGAATTTTGGTTTGAAATTCAAATAGAAAACAAAGGAAAACAAATGAAAACAGTTGGAAAACAACTGAAAAACAGAGGAAAACAAATGGAAATCAAACAAAACAAATGCAATCAACATGAGGCCATGATGCAAAACATAAAATAACAGAGAGCAAAACATTCTAAAGGCTATTTTTCAGACTTGGGATGTTACATACGCCGCCTTTTGGTCCTGGCATCTTAAGCTTGTTGTAGATGTAGCATGACCTAGCCATAAATTTGGCGAAAGCCAGCCATCTGAGTATTGCATGATACACGCTTTCGTACGGTACTACTTCAAACGAAATCATTTCGGTCCGGAAGTGATCCAGCTGTTCAAAGATAACCTCTAGGGAAATTTCTCCTAGGGAAGATTCTTGTCTACCAGTAGCAATGCCGTGAAAACTTACATTGCTATGACTGGCCTGGGTTTGAGATAGGTGCAATTTCTTCAAAGTGCTCAAGTACATTATGTTAATGTTGGCTCCTCCGTCCATCAGCACTCTCCTTAGCATGTGATTTTGCAGTACAGGGCTTACTATCAGCGTGTGTGTGCTGGGTTCCGGGATATTGCCAGGATGATCAGATTGATCCCAAGTTATTGGGGGTTGCATACTTGAGATACTTTGGGGTTGGAGGTACTACAGCGTTGATTTCTCTCCGCGTCTGCTTCAGCTTTTTGGCTGATGGTGTTGCCAAGAAGGTGAAATTGCATTCCTCATCCAACCTTGGGAACTTCGGTTTGCCTTTCCGATGTTGCTCCTGAATCCGATCGTCAGTATCGTAATCGCTTTGGTCTTTTTCATCTTCGGGCTTTTGCTTGTTCAACTTCCTCTTGGCATTCTTCCCTTTGTTGCCAGCTCCAGCGCTGCTTCTCATATCTTTATTTAGCAGGCATTTCTGGTTTGTATAGTTTGGTTTCCCAAACTGTGCATGGTGTATGCAAGGTTCCCCTCGAATTTTATCACACTCTTCCTTGGAGTAGGGTATGGCTTCCTTAGCTTCTACACCTTTGCCTTTCCACCTATTGGAGTTTTCTTTTCCAAAGGCAATATTTACCTCTTTGGGTTTTTCTTGTGCATCTGGAGCGGCCTCTTATTAGGGAGGGACGACTTTTTGGCTCGTATGAGTGTATTGCCCTAATGTCATCCCTCTACCATTGCATGCTAATTGGTTGTTGTTAGCATAGAACCAAGTTCTTTATGCTTTTTAGATCCCACCATGGATGGTACAAGGTTGGGTTTGAGACCATTGATGAAAGCACGCATTGCTTGGACGTCATCCACTCCATAGAAGTTGTTCTTCATTGTCATCCATCTTGAAATAAAGTCAACATACAACTCGTTTTTGTATTGGATGCAACAGTTTAACTTGTTAATACTCTTGGGGCGCTTACATGTGCCTCGGAAAGTGCTGGGAAAAAACTCTGGCCATATCCTCCCAGCTATCCACCGTTCTTGATGGTAGTCCATTAATCCACTCACACGCTCCGTCCAGTAACATCAAAGGCAGGAATTTTACTGCTTCTTAATATGTCTTTTTTTATCTAAACAACGGTATAGTAATCCGAGAGCCACGTATCTGGGTTTATACTTCCAGTATACTTTTGACAAGTTGGCCCGATTTTGGCAAAGCCAGCATGGAGGTTTATATTACGGATTCTGCCAGTGAAACACTTTGGTCCAAAATATAAATCATCCATTTCCTCTCCAGGCGCATGTGGGAATTACCTTCCGACGGAGTGGACTGAGGGGGCTCTACTTCTCCTTACACCACTGCTGAGTTAATTCGCCCGTCGTGGTTCATCCTTATTTCTTCTGGCATTCCGGTCCCTGTGGTGAGGCGGAGTTCTGCTTCTGGCTCACTCCTTATTCCTTGGTGGGGTCCGGGACCTCTCACGCCTGTGAGGGTGTTTGTAATTCTGGCTTCAACAGCCAGGTTTCTCGGAGGTGGAATTGCTTTTCCTTCTTTCTCTCCACGAGGTTGGCAGAGAGCGCTATTCCCTTCCTTCCAGTCCCGATAATCATTGGTTCGGGGTTTCGGGTTATTCTCGCGATTTGGCGGTTGAGACCCTATTCTGGACGCTGGATCCTTATTGTGTGGATTTTTCCTGTCCTTTTTGGGATCTTCATTCTTTCCCTTTGAACTTATTGAACCTCCAGGTATGCTTGGATCGGGTGCTCCTACTGAGGCTGCGCCTGTGGCAATTTTGCATAAAGATAAATTTCCATACAATTTACCGGAAAGCTTGTCCTCGCTGCTGCTGCTGTAATGCTTTTCCTAAGAAAGCATACACTCCCAGAAGCTTTTTGTTTGTAGATTAAAGGTCGCCATTGACGATGGAGAATGCACCTTCCACATTTTCGACAGAAGATTTGTAGATGTGTTCCCCCTTACCGTGTAGGTTGTTCACATGTCTTTGCCAAGTTTGTTTTTCCAGCCATCTTTTGACTTGCTGTTCTTCCGGCATTCCTACTCCAGGCAGCCTTTTAGGCTCAATTCCTGAGCGATTCTGCCGTTCGTATTCGTAGATTTCTTCCTGTTGCAGTTTGACGACGGCGTGGGCTTTTACGAGGTTTTTGCGAGTCCGGTAAAGATGTTGTTGTTGCTGCATTATTGCTTGTCTCCTGGCTTCCAGCACTTCCGGTGGTTCATGCCTTCCAACTAGGGTTTGTAGCAGATTAGCTTCATCTTGTTCCGACATCTAGGGGAACGGAACTGTATCAACATGTTTTTGCCTTTTCTTCTCCGCATTCTTTACGCCGCTGCTTCCACCAACTTCCAGGTTCTGGTTGGCTATGTCTGCCAGTCTTTCTAGATTTTTCTTCTGGTCTTTGGCGCCAACTCTGCGAGGTGCATGGGAAAAAACAGTCCTACATGTTCTCGTCTCCCCCCTTGGTCCGGTATGCAGTGAGATAGTCATCCAACCGTAACTCCGGTCAAATCTCACCCGTGTATTTTTCCATGTCGATGATCGAGAACCGCAGTGGAAGGTTTGCACCACTGATGTGATAGTCAGAAGCCTTTAGGCTAGTAGGGGTGGAAGTGTCGCCTAATTTTAGCCCCTTCTCTTCTCCTCCTTACCTCTCTTCCTTGGTTTCGTCTTTCGTCCTTTTTGACGATAGGTCTTAGGATTCCGACCTGAGAATACATAAGGTATCTGCATGAGATAGCAAGCCACTCATCAAGGGGGGAGAATTCGCACGAGGCAAGGAGCGAACTATCGTTATCTTACATAACATGACTTGTGCTCTTTTCATTGGTCCAACTAGGACATTTGTACTTGTTTTATCAGGGTCTAAAATTGTGTTTGATGCGCGTAATTGTTCCGATCTTCACAAATCTTGAGCAAGATAGTAGTGGAAAACAAAAGACACATGAAGAAAACAATGAAGAACACACACAAAGATACAATGAGATGCAGCCTTGGATCGCAACCACAAACCTACCCCGCTGTTGATGGCACATTTCTCTTACCGGTGGACCAACCAAGCCAATAAAATCATGAATGGAGAGACCATGAGATAGAATCACTTCATGAGAAATTGGCGGGAGTGTGGTAGAGTCTAGAGGACGAGAGATTAGTGGGTATAATAATCCAATTGAAAGACTTTTCTTAAGGAGATATTGATACGTCATAAACGTATCCTTAATTTCTGATGTTTCATGTTGTTTTCATGCCATATGCTACATGTTTTCCTTACACTTTATGTCATTTTTATTGATTTCCCGGGACTAGCCTATTGACAAGATGCCACAGAGCCATTTCCTGTTTTCTGCTGTTTTTAGTTTAAGAAAAGTTGTTCTGGAAATATTCTGGGAATTGGAAAATTCGAAGCCCGGAAGTCATAGAATTCCCGAAGGTTCCACGGAGTCCCGAAGAGTGTCACACCCCTGTTTTTAAGCACATGTTTAATATTAGATTAGCAAGCCTCTTAAGACTTTTGTAAGACAATTAAGTGGACAACATGTTTGTGTAGTAATGTTTATCTATGCAATATAAGTGGTGTGTTTCTTTTCACTCACTTGAGGATTCCATCACCAGGATTTTTCCCTGATGATTTATTATTTCCTGCCTGATGATTTTCAACTTGAAACCCTAAGATTTTTCTTCTCAAATTTTGGGGAATGCTTGATTCACTCATGATAGAATTATTTAGTCATGTCTTGACCAAGGAAACATTTTGGTTTGGATTTAAATAGCCTTGGGAATTTATTTCATATTTAATCTTTTAGCAGAAAAACAGCAGAACTAACTGTTTTCCACACTTGTTTTCAGGGGGTAAACATATTTGATTTGTTGTTTTCTTGTTGTATTATGGTTGACCATGTTATGGAATACAACTAAATGCCACTGGTTTAATTTTCTCACTTGGAAAACAACCTAATCCATGATTGTTTTCCTAGTATAAAAATATTGCAAAACCAATTCTATTTGGAAAACAGAAACATAGCTTTTTGGACAGTTGTTTTCAGAAGGTTAACCAACTCCAATTTTTGTGTACTGGTTGTTTTCTCAAACTAGAAAGTACATAGAAGAATTACCAACTTGAATCTTCAAAATCCAAGTTCATTTGCCCTTTCAAACAGAAGCAAACTTTTGCTTCAGATCACTGGTTTTTCAACACTTAGTGAAATTTTCACCAAGTCTTTTTCTGAATTTTCTGAATCTATTTTTGAACAGAACTTGGGGGATGAATTACTTGGTCTTCGCTTGATCATTTTGTGTGATATTTGTGTCCCAGTCACTCACCTTGGATCCCTCTGCCTCACCATGTGCTTGGTTCCCCGAGTGGTGCCTTAGCAAGGAAGGAAAAGAGAGGAGAAGTAGGGCTCGGGTTGAGGGGGGTGTGCTAGTGGCATAAACAAAAGAACACATGCATCTCTATCCCTAGCACTACTGTGGCCACTAGTGACCCTAAGACCGCCCCTGGCTCGAGAGGACTCGAAACCTTGGCCCCCCTTCTCTCTGCCTGCCAATGCGCACGAGCACATGCACACCCGAGAGCACCCACCGTGGCCCCGTGCCTACAAAGCCTTCGAGGCCACGCCGTCTCGCCAGGGCACGCCACACCACTCCACTACCCCACCCCCGAGACGCCAAGCCGTGCCTCGCCGTGTGCGAGGAGCACGGGCACTTTTCCATCGCCGGCCACCGGGAGATCCACCGTGTCGAAACGGACGATCCCGTGCGTGAGAGCTCGTCATTTTTGCACGCACGCGCTCCCCGTGACCCTAGCCACCTCCCTGACACCCTCCCCGACCGTTTTGCTTGCAGGATTGCCCGCGCCGTCGTTGTCGTGCCCGCCGCGCCGTCGCAGAGAAGGAACCGCCGTGGAGAGCTCGAGCTTCGCCGTCACCGCGCCACCTGCACCCCACAGCACCACCGCCGCCACCCGCAACGCCGCAGCACCCCTAGGTGAGCCGCTAGCCCGCGCCGTGCATGCCCGCAACGTGTTTGTCGCCGGTGAGTCGAGAGAGAGAGGGGAGGAGGAAGAACAGAAGCGGACCGTCGATCGCGAGATCAACGGCCACGCTTGAACGCGTCGTTCCCGCGCCCGCCGCCCGCGCGCGCGCGTGCCTCGGCTAGCCTAAGGCCTAGTTGGGCCGTGCGTAGCGGATCTGGCCCGTTTGGGCATTTTTCTGTTTAATTTGAAAATAGCATTTTTCTGGCAGAAAATTAGGTGCTAGCTTTTGGCCTAGAAATGTTAGCAAATAAATTTATTTGACCTTTCCTATTTTTGTACCTATACCCATACTAAATCACAACCATCTCCCACTGGCAGAATAACTTTAGGACTTTTAGATATTTTTCTATATCTATTTTGCCAGAAGGTACCCTTAAAATTGAAATGAATAGAACTTCAAAAATACATAATATTTTTGAGCAACGTCAACTGATCTGAGTATCCCTTCTTAATACCTACCAGTATAATTTTAGTTTGCACCAAGGTGAGTTACCATTTGGAAATGCCATCCATTTTGGTGAAACACCAGAGAGCCATTCCAAGATTTTTAGGGGGAGTTTGGGTCATTATTTTTGAGTGCGGCCAATTGGAGATGTTTTAGATTGTTAAGGGCTATCACATCCTAGAAGGATTTAATTTTTGGAGCCATAGAAAAAATTAGGGAGACATAACAAGTTTGGGTACTTTTCTGTCTATTTTAAATTCCTAGATCTTATTTTAGGTGTTCTTTTTGTGATGTGCAAATGATGTTTTCTTGCTTGTAATGTTGTTTTCCAGTATGGTTATGATGGTTACAAGTTATATGAGAATGTTAGAATAAATGGCTTGAGTGGTAGAATTTTTAGAATTATTTTTCATGCATAGATCTTGCTCATAGCTTAATGTTCTACTTAGGTTTTTGAGTAGATCTTTAAATGCTTATTAGGCTTATTGCTAGATTAATTTTCATGGAACCAGTACCATTTGGGTACTTTTATTTTGGTTATAGAACCTCTGGTTACTTGGTACTTGTGTTTGAAATAGATTTAAATAGCATTGCTTAAGTCTAGATTTCATACTAGAATATTCATGCCTAGTGTAATGTTTTGGCTTGTGTTCTTGAAGTAAATAGCTTAATTAAATTAGTTGTTTTCTTGACATCAGTACCTTGCGTGTACTGATGTTTAGCCATGCTTTGCCTTGCTAGTTTGCATTTTATTCCATAGGAAAGCATGAGTAGGATTTTCCTTGCCTAGTTGTTTACTAGTGTTCTCCTAGCATGTGTAGTTTTCTTTGGAGTAGCTTGAGTTTATTTTATTTTTGCCAAGTAGGAACAGAGGCTTTAAATCCTCTTTTTTGCATTGGGAAACAAGTGGTTCACCCACTGGTTCCTTTGCATCTTAGTGAGGAACTCAGATTCCCACTACATGCTTGCTTATTTTGCTTGCGTAGTTAATTCTTGAATGTGCCTTTGTTCTTTTCATAGATTCTTGATTAATGAGTGGTAGATAATTTTGGTGCGAGCTTTCTGTATGTTTAGACTTGTGATATTGTTTGCCTTGTGGTACTGAATGTGTGTCCTTATTTTACTTTTACGACGTTAGAAAACGAGGAGGAAGGATTTGCTGAAGAGGGGTATTGCAACTCCTGTTACTTTCAGGACCAGGAACATCACTTGTACCAAGGCAAGCCATCCTAATGCTTGCTGTATAAATACTTATCATTATCTATCATGCATGCTTTTCACTTCTGAAGTTTTCACAAAACTATACTCTCAAAACTATTTTTGTTGTGAATACTACCACTATTAATATTATTTAAGTAAATGATCATATTAATAGTCAACTTGGTATTACCAAGCCTATAGCCACTAAATGGTATAAATACCATTCACCAAATTAAAACTTGAGTTCTTAAATGAACTAAATAAAATGTTTTTTGTAAACAAATGACTTATGGAAGGAAAAACCTCGGAGGAAGGGTGAGACCCTGTCTACCGGGAGGATTGCCATGTTGGAAAGATTGAGAAATGTTTACAAAAGACACATAACCTAGTCTTCGCTGGACAACCATTATCGTACTGCCACTTTACCCTAACATGGGTAAGGGGCTTGATTAAAAACTTGTTATGATTAGTATGTGTGCTATCTCAAGGGCTATAAGGGATTGGATCCTCCGAACCGAAATGTCGCTAGGAGTGAGAATACGGGACATCTAAAGTGTGGGATTAATTTTCCCTCCGGATGCAGCAGTTGGGTCTCCTGTCTTGGCGGTGTGCGACACGGCTTGCCAGGGAGATTAACCCCAATTGAAGAGATAGTCATGTACTAGTTTGTACATAGTGGATAGTCAAGATCAGCTATCTGATGTTCTCATAGGTTGTGAACAGTCCATGGTTGTTTCATGGCGGATTCTGGATCTAGTGGAAATGTGTACACCTCTGCAGAGTAAACCTATTTCGAAATAGCCGCGTCCTCGGATATGGACGGTTGAATGGCCATGTAGCTAGTATTGTGTCAAATTTTTCAAAAGAGGTTTTGAAGGATGGTTTTGTACCTGCGAGGTACTAAGGAGGAATGACTTGGTATCTGCGAGATACGGATGAGAAGAAACTATTACTAAAAGTTTCTGAAAAGAAAACTTTCTTTTCTCAAACAAATCTTATAAAACCTCCGAGATATGTGATATCTATGAGAGAAAAACTACATTATTTTAAATGATCTTTCACAAAGAACTAAACCTGAAAAATCAACCATGATAAATCTTTTATCTGTCATGGGTAGCTGAACCATATGTATGGCCTACCCACTCCACCAAATAAGAATGTATGCATAATTGTAAGCTCATAAAGGATGTCTTGTTGAGTACATTCAAATGTACTCATTTGGTTTCGCCCCTGGTATCTACTTATCAGACTACGAGGAGCCACCTCAGGAGGAGTTCTATGAGGAGGAGTTCTAGACTAATGGCCCTGCGAATTAGGATCGTCTCCCAGTCAGCAGCCTGTAGGATGAGGCGTGACTCGGGTTCTACTACGCTATGATTATCGTCTTCCGCTGTGTTATTGTTGAATGCCTGTCCTGTGTGACAGTTGTCAAGAACTTGGTCATGTGACCATTTATGTAAGACTCTAATATTCGGGTAATGGATGATGTATTATGTATGCCAACTTCGTATGTTGTTCACGACTGGTTATTCTGGGATCGTGAATGAATGCATATGAGGGGTTCTGGACCCTCCGGTCTGGGGCCTCTACAAAGTTGGTATCAGAGCCATCCTGACTCTAGGAGACCTTAGTTAGCATGGACGTTAGTGTATACTCCAAAAATCTAAGTTACAAGTACAAAAAGATTGGATATATGACTATGTATAAAAATATTCTCTATATCCCACCACCGCCCTGGGTTAAACTCTACTTGCATTAAGATTTTTCTTTGCATAAACTTATTACTTTGCACACGATGTTCTAACTCAAAACTATACTTAAAATTTTGTGTAGATGGACCTGGTCATCACCGAGGCTTTCCAGTTGGGACGTCCACGTGGCGAGTCATTCCTTTTTGAGGAGAGGCTAGTAGCTATGGCTACTGTGTTGGGTGTAACATCCCTGATTTTTGGAAAGTCCAAAAATCACTAAAAATTGAAACTTTTTGTTTTCATGTTTAGTAAGTCACCAAAAACCAAATGAGAAGCAAGAAACAAAGGAAAACAATGCATATTTCAATGAAATTGAAATTAGTAATCCTATTATACCTCTATTCCATAAACCCTAAAACCCACTCAAATGAATTTTCTCACATAAAGAAAACCATTTTATCTTTAGCAAACTTTATTACATAAAAGGTTTTCAATTCAAATATTACCTTGAAATTATTTTATGGCAACAACAATAAAATATTTATAACCCTTAATAAAGTCCTAAGCCTCAAAAATATTTGATGAGAATAAAATGTTTTAGTAATAACTTTTAGTTGTTATTCCAAGTTTTAAACATGAAGGGGTGAAAATGAAATGCATTGCTTTGAAAATAACATAACAAAAGGTTTTGAAAACAATATTATGACTTATGGTTTTATTCTAAAATTTATTGATCAACAATATAATTAATTGATATGAACTAATTAAATAGCATTAAGTTACTATTAGTAGATCCTTCAACTCCTAAAATTAAAAATGTGAAAGTGGTTTAAAAATGGATTTCCAAAAATAATATATATGACACGTAAAATGTCTCTGAAATTCTATTTAGACAATAACATCAATTTATTATTTACTAAATTTAAAAAATGGCTTTAAAGTATTACTAGTGTTTTATTTATTTTTCAAAATATAAAATTGTGAAAACAAGTAAAGTAACTTTGAAAAATAATGTTTTCAATTGGGAAAACAACATCTTAATTTGAGAAAACCACATTATTTTTTATTAAACCCCAAGTCAAGTAAATAAGGAAATTTTTCTATTAAGTGACTATGATGTTTTCATCTTATTTAAAAATTATAAAATCATGGAAACAAGTTGAAATGGTTTTGGAAAATAATAATTAACCATATTATAGTCTATGAAAATTTCCCAGACCCATTTCCCTATTTTATTATTAATTCTCATTTAATTGGAATATTAAGGCAATTATGAATTCATTTGAATTTGTATTTTGAAAAATTCAAAAATGGTGAAAACCCCACAAAAGTGGTACTGTTGGGAAGTGTTTGAAATAATATGAATTTAGAATTTTGTTTCATGTTATTTAGATTATTTAAACAGAAGATATAAATTAATATAGAAAACAGAAATAAAAAGAAAAGAAAAAGGGGTGAGGACCTCATGATGACGTCAGCTCGTCATCAAGCTCAGGCCATTGAATTCTGCCGTTTCTTCCCGAAATCAAACCATTTGATTTCGCCCGTTTCAGCGCGAGATTTAACTCCCCGAGCACAGCACCTTAAAGCCCCCTCCCTCCTCTCCATTTCCCCTCTTCCCCCTCGTCGAATAGCGCCCCCATGCCTCCCAATTTGCTCGCCGGAGTAAGCACTGCCGCCGCCACTTTTCTCCGATTCCGGTGACACCGCAGGTCATCTCCGCCCGGTTGTGGCCTCAATCTGCTCCCCTTGCCCGTACGCACCTTCTAATAGGCCCGCTCGATTTTTTTTACGCAGCTTAGTCGGAGTTCAAGCTCGCTGGAGTTCTCCTCTTAATCCGCCCCGGGATCTTCTTGGCGCCGTCGTTTGGCGCACCGTGGAAGGCCACCGTCGACACCATCAGCTTCGCCTCGCCGTGCCGCGTCTCTCCATGCCCGCGCCGAGCCTGGAGACCCCCTCCAGCGCCAACGCCGTCGACAGCCTATCCCTCCGGCCACCGTCTTCTCCATCGCCGGCGACGAGGTGAGAACCCTAGGCCCTGGATCTAATTTTGTCCGTTAGATCTTGATCCTACGGTCACGATTAGATCACTTACCGAAGGGGTATGCCACCCTCAGATCTTGATCCAACGGCGCTGATGAAATCACTTATACACGTCACCCTAGCCTAGTCAGCGGTCCAGTCAGCACAGTCAACCAATCAGAGCGCGCCACGTAGCCCAGCTGTTTTTCTGTTTTTATCCCGAATAGAATTTATTTGGTAGTTTTTGCAGAAAAGCCCCTAGAACTTTGAACCATCATATCTTTTCAACCACTTAGCCAAATTTAGCAATCTTGGACTTTTTGAAAAGCCCTTGATATATAGAAAATTTTGGGACTGGCCAAATTTAAATTTGAAAAACTTAAATTTGTTCAAATTCAAATATGCTTGTTTGATGAAATTTGGCATAATTCAAATTCTACAAATCCAAAAATTGTAAATAAAATATATTTGGAAACCTTAGGATGTGTACTTTCATATCCTCTGTCCCAAAATAATAATTGAACAAATTAAAATTGAATTTAGAATTAAGTTGTCTATTTGAGTATTTTTGGTAGATTAATTTGTATAAATAATTTCAATATAGTTCCTTTTGCAAAATTGTTCCATTTGATAACCTTAAACCAGAAACAACCTTGCCCAACCATTTTGGACACCCTTGGACCATGACCATGTATTTTAGCCAAAATCCATCATAGTAGTCCATCTAGTTATTATGTCTTAAATTTTGTTTCTATTTCTTTCTACCATTGTTTGTTGTGGCCATTTTGAATCCAAGATCAAGTCCCTTGCATGTAAACCTTTAAGAGACCAAGTAGTGAACCTCAAACACTAGTACTATAGGTTTCTATCTACCCCTCCATCCCCTATTCTTGCTTCAAGAATCCATCAAGTTAGCAAATGAAAAACAAGACTCAAGCAATAGAAGGCTCTTCACTTTCAACTTGGTGGAAACATGAAGAGAATACAAGGAGGATCAATGAAGAAATTTTGAGAAAAGACTCCACCACTAGAGGAAACTCAAGGAAGTACAAGTGTGAAGAAATCCAGAAGAAAAACATCTCCTCTCTCTTTCTATCTTTCTTCTTATTTTTCTTTCCAATTGACTTAGTAGTATTTGTGCCCACCCCATACCCAAACCAATTAGTGAAGTGAAAACCATGAAGACCATCAAGACCAAGAGAAGCACCACACCAAGGAAGGAAACAACTTAGATGGCATGATGATGATCTTCAAGAAGGCAATCACATGAGGACTAGAAGAAAATCCATACAAGTTGAAGAATAACAAGTTATTTTTGTCCAACCATTGACCCAAATGGAAAACCCAAGACTTAGTAATATTTTCCCTTTGATGATGAAGTTTAGTAGACCTACCCTAACCACAATGGAAAATACTAACATAATCACTTCAATATTTTTGAAGGTGAATATGACCAAGTGTTTGCATGTATTACTTTAGTTGAAGAAGTAATATGTTTAATTCTTAGTGAACTCTTGGAACTTCCTCGACAAGTATGGTTATAATAAAGTTAGTTTTCTACAAACTCAACCTAGCCCATCTCAAGTAAACCCTTGGAAATTACTTAACAGCTGAAACCAAGAAAGAATGAATCTTTCAACTCAAACCTTGACCTTGTCCTAGCCAACTTGGTTACATCCCTTTTTCCATGGTTGTTGCTTTGTATGTTCTTCACTTGTATGATTGTTTGGTAGAATGTTTGTTTATTTTGTTATTGTGTTTTCAATGAATAGATTGTACGGAGAGCAACGATCTTTTGTGAAGAGTGTGATATCTTCACCAACTTCAACAAGGCAAGTAACACACCATCAACTACCCATTATTTTCTATATGCATTAGTTGATTTTGAGTAGTATGCATGATAGGAAATTTTAATAAGTTATATTATGCTATGCTATATCCTAGTAGTGTGTAGCCATCCCTTATACCTTATTATTTTGATATCCTTTGAACTTAGTAGATGCTATGCAATGTTACAAATTGTTTTACTAGATGTTGAGGAAAAATTCTAAGTATAACTAATGAATGAACCACCTGGGTGGAAGTGGTAAGACTGGTTTATGTTGAGTGTTGCCTCAGGGCCCTTACCTAAGGGTTATTCCACTTGAGGTTGTCACTTGAGGATGGCCACCCAGGAACAAAGAGATTTCTATGTCCCTCTAAATCTAGTAGCTTCCCGTGCAGCCTTTTGACAATATGGGCTCTGTCTTGATCAATTAAGTTGTGAGGGTTCATCCCAGGCTTGACAACCAGATGTAGCAAAATTATAGGTGGAACGGGTCTTGCCGGTGGGTTTGGACTTCTTCTTCTGAAAGATCTCGTCTCAATTCTCTCCTTTCCATGATGCACTCCGGGTGTATAGGATGTTGGGCTAATTGAAGACAAAGGGTGAAAGTGCACAACCTCTGCAGAGTCAACAAACTAAGATCTTAGTCGTGTCCCCGGTTATGGACAACTATGAGCAGCTGGACAAGGATTGATGGAAAAATCTCATCACCAATTTCAATAAGTAAAATTTGACCAAGTGAACAGTATTGTGGTGCTTGGATCTTAATCCAATGTTGCCACCCTTTTGAAAAGAAAAACTGGTTTTACAAAAGTGATAGGAGAAAACTGGCTTTATGCAAACTTAGCCAAAACTCCACTCAACCAAATAAGCATGTAGTATTAGTCTTGCCATTTATATCCACCATAGTGTTACTTGCCAATACATTAAATTGTATTGACTCCCTTGTGGCTGTATATTCCATATTGCAGAGATTTCTGAAGACGAGTGAGGATTTCGTTTAGGATCTCGAGACTATCGCCAACATGTTTTGCCTGTGGCACATGAAGAAGATGGGCTCAATGTTGTTCTATGTTTTCCGCTGTAATACTTTGTTTTCTGCTAGTCTTCTAAGACTATGCAAGTTGTAATACTATTTTGTAAAGACTGGATCATGCGATGTAATAGAATTTGATGCATTTGCATGATATTTCATTTTGTACTGTGGTGCTAGCAATTGATCCAGGGACTAGCACAATAACACAGGTATTCCATCCTTATTAAAAGTTGGGATGCTACATTGGGACGCCCACTTCCGGAGCTGCGAGGGGGACTAGTTGACGGTGCACCTCTGGAGGGAGACTGGTACGCGGAGGTCACTATCCGCGCGCATCTGGCTAGCCCGACAGTGGAGGCCTACGTTTTCCGTGCTGTTGATCGTTCTTGGACCGAGGCAGCCGTGCGGGTGATCCAGGAGTCAGTGGCACGACTGGCCCACATCGGGGAGTACATGTTCATCGGTTCCCGGTTCGACTTGATTGGGAGGCGCGATGAGGAGGGCATACCACTTCCTGTCGAGCCAGACTCTACCACTGTTGGTCCTCACTTGGCCGAGATGGAGATTCTGTTATACCGCACTCAGCACAGGCTGGACGATCAGCGACTCGATCACCACCTCGGCACATTGGTGCACCACACACTGATAGCCGAGACTGACGAGCTGAGGGATGAGCTTCACGACAGCCAAGAGGAGAGTGGAGCACTGGCACAACAGTTGTCCCAGTTGAGGGAGGAGTCTGAGGCCACCACCGCGAGGAACCGTGCCTTCGAGAGACAGCTGCGGGCCACCCGTCTGGGCCGTGCTCGTCTCACCACCAGGATGACGGCTCTGGAGGGGGCTAACTCAGTTCTGCGTGCTAGGCTTCAGATAGCTCGTGATGACATAGCCGCGAGAGACTCTGCCATAGAGGAGCTTGAGGAGGAGGGCGCAGAGCTTAGCAGGGAGATTGAGGAGCTCCTGCCAGTAGAGGATGTTCCGTCCGACTTGGAGGTGATGTGGAGTTGTACTCCTAGATTGGCCCGATCTTCACGAATCGACAAGAACGAACGAAGAACGCACGAAGAACGCGATGAACGCAGGAGGGGAAAACGAGGGGGAAATCGAGGGCAACGCAAGCAAACGCAAGGGTAACTAGTAAGAACCGAAGAACCCCAAATCTTCCGTCAACTAACCCCGAGGGCCGCCTACGGAACGATCGATTCAACTGAGCTCACCTTGATTGAAACCGCTTTACACCCGTAGCCGGTCCACTACGCCAATAGAACCTCAAGATAATCGAGAGGAAGATTGGACAATTCCTTGATAGAAACCCAAAGGTAGAGATCAAGTAATTGGATGAGCCTTGATACGATCCTCGACGAAGTCGGAGGAGTAGCCTTGATACGTTCCTCGGCACACACCGGAGGAGTAGTTCCTCAAAGAGGGATACAAGAGAGCTAAGCTCTAAATGTCTAGATTCAACTCTAACCCTAGATCTGAGAATGGGGAGGACTATATATAGTCTAGTGCCAAAGGGGGTAGGTGGGAGGATAATAATACAAGGGTCAAGGCCCTAAAGTGGCACGCAGGCCGCGCAGGAGCAGAGGCTCCGGTGGTTTCCACCGGAGGTTCCGGTGGATCGAGCGGAGGCTCCGGTGGGGGTCCGGTGGTGGCTCCGTAGTCAGCCACCCGAAGGGGTTTTAGGCGGAGGCAGCACCGGAGGCTCCGGTGGCGAGCTGTGGAGCGGAGGCTCCGGTGGGATTTCCGGAGGTTCCACTGGGGCTCCGGTGGTGGCTCCGGTGGTGGCTCCGCTGTCATCCACCCGAAGGGCTTTTGGGCGGAGTCCGCACCGGAGGCTCCGGTGGCGAGCGTGGAGCGGAGGCTCCGGTGGGAACACCGGAGGTTCCAACGCCTGGAGCTTCCCGCCTTCGTCTCCTTGCGCTGGTCCTGCCCGTTCGCCTTCCGTGTCTTCTTGGGCACCCGTGGTGGACTTGAACCTGAGCACACAAAGTTTTGCGCCATGAGGTAGCGCACCATCCTCCACATGACCGAAAGCATAGAACGAGAGGAGCGAGTTCACCTTATCTTGGATGGCCTTTGCGCGTGATCTTGTCATCGGTGCACTTGGTGGAGTTGGGTGGGCTACATCATCTCCCCCCCTTGAAAAAGAGTCGACCTCGACTCGGCATCGTCGCCATCACTTGGGTATCCATGGAAGGGAGAGAGGTCCTTGACATTGAAGGAGTTGTGGACGAGGTACTTGGATTGCGGTAAGTCAAGCTTGTAGGCGTTGTTGTTGATGCGCTTGATGACCTTAAAGGGGCCGTCACCTCTTGGCTTGAGCTTGGAGTTGCGCTCTTCGGGGAACCGGTCCTTGCGCAAGTGTAGCACACGAGGTCACCTTCTTGGAACACCATGGGTTTCTTGTTCTTGTTCTGATAGAGGCTCGGTGCTCGGAATGCTTCTCAAGCGTAGCTCTTGTGGAATCGTGTAGCTTCTTGATGAAGTCGGTGCCTTGTCGATGTCCATGTTTGCTCGCTCGCGTAGAGGCAAGGGAAGTATGTCGGGCGGTTTGGGGTTGAAGCCGTAGACGATCTCGAAGGGACTCTTCTTGGTAGCTTGATGGCGAGCACGGTGGTAGGCGAACTCGGCGTGTGGGATGCATTCCTCCCAATTCTTCAAGTTGGGCTTGATCAATGCTCGAAGTAGTGAAGAGAGTGTGCGGTTGACGACCTCGGTTTGTCCATCCGTTTGTGGGTGGGAAGCGGTGGAGAAGAGTAGCTTGACGCCGAGCTTGGCCATCAACGTCTTCCAAAAGTAGGAGGTGAACTTGATGTCGCGGTCCGAGACAATGGAAGTGGGCACACCATGTAAACGCACAATTTCCCTGAAAAACAAAGTAGCAACATGTGAAGCATCGTCGGTTCGGTTGCAAGGAATGAAATGTGCCATCTTAGAGAAACGATCCACAACTACAAAGATTGAATCCATGTTGGTTTTAGTTCGTGGGAGGCCTAACACAAAGTCCATGCTAATATCACTCCAAGGTGCATGTGGGATAGGTAATGGCATGTAAAGACCATGAGGGTTCGAAGTGGACTTAGCTCGGAGGCATGTAGAACATCTCTTGACGTGTCTCTCAACGTGATGCTTCATCTTGGGCCAATAGTAGTTGGTGGAGAGCATGGCATAGGTCTTATCGCGTCCAAAGTGTCCCATGAGACCTCCTTCATGTGATTCCTTCAATAACAACAAACGAAGAGAGGATTCGGGAATACACAATTTGTTAGCTTTAAACAAGAAACTTTTGTGAAGATAGTAATCATCGAAACCTCGGTTAGGCAAGCATTTCTCAAATATAGGACCAAAGAAAGCATCGGAGGCATATAAGTCTTTGATCTCATCCAAACCAATCACATTGATGTCAAGACGTGTAAGAAGGCATTCTTTCCTAGACAAGGCATCGGCTACCACATTCTATTTACCTTTCTTGTACTTAATGACATAAGGAAAAGATTCAATGAATTCAACCCACTGAGCGTGCCTCTTGTTCAAATTGGTTTGGCTTTTCAAGTATTTCAATGATTCGTGATCGGAATGAATGACAAATTCTTTTGGCCAAAGGTAGTGTTGCCCAACTTCTAACACTCTAACCAAAGTAAAAAGTTCCTTATCATAGATGGGGTAATTGAGTTTATGTCGCACCCGGACTTCTAAAGGATACTCGTCGTTCCGTTGAACAGTAGTAGATTGGATTACGGGGCTTACCGGCACCCGCGTCCTCTTACGAGTAGGCCAACACACGTATGTGTGACAACCAACCCCTATTTGTTCAGCGTCGACGTAAACTATCCCATAGAAATCAGGATACTACCATTGACGTACTTCATACCATACACACATGGTACGTCAACGGCGTTTAACAAAATGATAGCACAACATATCTCTAAGACACAAAAGATGGAAATAAGTCGCAAATGGCTCTCATTAGAGCAGAGATAGCAAATACAATCATTCAGAGGACACATGTCCCAACAATACATCATTACATCACAGCGGAAGCATTCAACAGGTCTGAGTACAGACAAAATCCAAATAGGCTTAAGAAGCCGGAAACGAAAAGACGGAGCCCATCCACGAAGTCTCGGATCCTACCCAGGTCCGTTATCTACTCGTCAACAGCCTCGTCGTACTCCACGTAGTAGCCACCATGGGGATCCTCGGAATCGTCGTCTTTGGAATCCACAGCCCCAAAGGGGTCAGTACATAAACGTACTGGCAAGCAAGACTCACAGTTCACCAAAATGTAACCCGTCAACACCAAGCACAGATGGTTGGGGTTCAACGGAAGGAAGGGGAATACAAAGATGCGGCAGCTGGCTGCACTAACCAACTACAGAACATACTACAACCTCCGGCTATCAGAAAACATGTAGCAAAGGTTTCACTGAACATTTTGAACTATTAAACATAATTTTTGGGTTATTATTGAATTTATTATGCAATTTTCCATAAATAGTCTTATTCTGTCCTTTTTAGTAAACAGAGGAAAACATGTTCAAAATTAACTCAATTGTGCCCAAACAAAATACCAATGTGTAGAGTTTGTTAAGACAAATTTTTAGAGCCCAAGTTTGCTTAAATTGGATGAGTAGAACTAAAGTTATGAAATTCCAAAGTTTCCACTTTTTATTGCACTTTCAGTAATTAATTATTTAGTGCAAAAATTGTTACAGAAATATGTTGCAATTTTGTTACTAGTAGAAAGAGCACAAAAATTTGAATCCACAGAAACTTGAATCACTCAATTTGGAGCAAGATTCAATTTTTAATGGATTTTAGACTTAATGGATCAGATATGGGTTTCTAAGTTTTCGGGCAGAAAAGAAAAAAAACAGGAAATAAAAGGGTGGGGGGCTTGGGGATCGAACCCATGACCTGGGAAGTGTGCCCTAGGGTGTGTGCCAGTTGGGCTGTTGCTGCTGAGTTGAAAGGGGATAGCTAGTTGGGAGGTTAAGGTTCAGACAACTAATACTGAACAAAATCGAAATTAACCAGAAAAAGGTGGGGGGGTGCGGGACTCGATCCTAGGAGCTGTCGCTTGCGCTGCGGGCGCTGTACCAGTGCGATAGGTTCAGTTTGGTTGTCAGGTAACAGAAACGAAGCAGGTTAACATGTGTTAGGGCGCGCAAACTGAAACTAACTGAACTTGTGTGCGTGCAGGTACAGGTTCGATGGCGGACAGAGATTGCGGCCGGCCGCCGGCGGCTGCTGTCCGCGCGGCCGCGGCGCGAGGGGCGGGCGCGTGCTTGCGGGCCGGGTGCCGCCGTGTGGGCCGTGTGCCCGCTCGGTGTGCGTGCTGTGGAGAGGGAAGGAGGCGAGGGGTGAGGCGGCGACTCACAGCGACTGACGACGGAGGGATCGGTGCAGGGAGCTGCTCGCGGCCGGCGGCGAAACATTGATGGCGGCGGAGCTCCGGGGGGTCTCCGGGGAAACGGAGGCCACAGCGAGGGAGAGGGCGGCGTGCCGTTTCCGTTCCCGGCCCAAGCGCGGCCGGGCGGGCACCGTGGCGGCGGCGCTCGCCGGAGGGAGGCGGCGGTGATGGTGGTCTCGGTACAGAGAGGAGAAGCAGCGAGAGAGAGAGGGAGAGATGGGTTGCGGCGCTAGAGGGAGAAGGAGCGATTAGGGTTAGGAGGGGAGAGCTAGAGCAACTTATAGAGGAGGGGGGCTATCGATCACCGTTGCCCTCCTCTGCAACTGCTACGTGGCCACCATGGATGGAGTTCGTACCGTACGGAGGTAGAAGACAAGGTGTGGGGGGTACGGGCCAGGGGGCAGTTGGGCTAGCCCAATTGGGCTGAATGCCTCTATTCCCCCCTCACCTTTCTTTTAATCTTTTCTGTTATTTTTTTTTGTAGATTTGGGGAAAGAGAGAAAAACCATTGGTGTTAGGGTTTAGCAAAATTTTTGGGGCAATGATTTTATTGATTAAGTTTTGTAATAGCATCAAGTACCCACTTTGGTTTTTCCAAAAAAATTTAAATAGGTTGCTTGTTGAAAAATTAAATGAATTGAGCCATTTGTGGTATCAAAATAAATAAATGAGACTTAGCCAATTTAAACATTTTGATTCCAAGTTTTAGTGGAACAATTTGTTTGTTTGTTTGTAGTTTTTATTTGACACAATGTAACATAACAAGTATGAACACAATTGAATTTTTTGTTTTGGAATTCAAATAGAAAACAGATGGAAACAATGAGATCAAATGCAAAACAATGCAAACAAAAATCAAATGAATATGATGACATGATGCAAACAAAAATAAAACAAGAAACAAACATCTAGGGGGAGATTTTCATACTTGGGATGTTACAAAACGCCCCCCTTGAAGGAATCGCGCCCCGAGATTCCTACTGAGAAGAGAAAAGGTCCGGATACTTCTTGCGAAGATCCTCTTCGGTCTCCCACGTTGCCTCTTTATCGGAATGATGCGACCATTGCACTTTCAAGAACTTGGTGCTCTTGTTGCGAGTCTTACGAACGGTCTCATCGAGAATTCGAACAGGGTGCTCCTCATAAGATAGATCTTCTTGCAGTTCAATGGAATCATGATCAACTGCACGATCTGGATCTTTGAAACACCTCTTGAGCTGTGACACGTGAAACACATCGTGCACCTTGGATAGTTTTTCTGGAAGTTCAAGACGATAGGCATTTTCCGCACGCCTTGAGAGAATGTTGAAAGGACCAATGTATCTCGGTGCCAGCTTTCCTTTCACACCAAAACGATGAGTGCCTCTGAGGGGAGTTACACGGAGATATGCTTTGTCACCAGGTGTATAGATCATATCCCTGTGCTTGCTGTCATAGTAGCTTTTCTGACGAGACTGAGCAATCTTGAGATTGTCACGAATGATGCGGACTTTCTCCTCGGCTTCCTTAACAATGTCAGGGCCTAAGAGTGAACGTTCACCAGCTCCAGACCAATTGATTTGGACTCCTGCATCTGCGGCCATAGAGTGCTTCAAACGGTGCCATGCCTAGGCTTGCCTGGAAGCTGTTGTTGTAGGAGAATTCAGCATATGGAAGGCATTCCTCCCATTTCATGCCAAAGGAGAGACCACATGCTCTGAGCATATCTTCGAGAATATGATTGACTCTTTCGACTTGCCCTTGAGACTGAGGGTGATAAGTTGTGCTGAACAGAAGTTTGGTGCCCAATGCTTCTTGAAAACTCTTCCAGAAATGAGAAGTGAATATGCTTCCACGGTCTGAGCTTATTTCCAATGGAACACCATGAAGAGGAACAATCCTTGTTATGTAGAGTTCTGCTAACTGGCTAGCTGAGATTGTTTCTTTGACAGCAAAGAAGTGAGATACTTTAGTGAGACGATCAATGACAACGAAGATTGCATTGTTGCCCTTCTTGGACTTTGGAAAACCAGTGACGAAGTCCATTTCAATCATGTCCCACTTCCACTCAGGGATTTTCAGAGGCTGGAGAAGACCGGCTGTTTTCTGATGAACTGCCTTAACACGTTGACAAACGTCGCATTCAGAAACGTATTGAGCAATTTCACGTTTCATGCCACACCACCAATACAGTGTTTTGAGATCCTGGTACATCTTTGTACTTCCAGGGTGTATGGAAAGAGGAGTTTCATGAGCCTCCTTGAGAATCACATCTTTGAGACTTTGAATTTGAGGAACTGCAATGTGTCCTTCGAAGAACACAGTTCCCTTGTCATCAATTGAGAAGCACTCATACTTCACATTGCCTGCTTTGATGTTATTTGCGATCTTCTTGATCTCAGCATCACGAAGTTGTTCAGAACGAATCTTGTCCTCGAGAGTTGGACTGGCTGTCAAGTTTGCAAGATAACCTTGAGGAACAAGACCAAGGTTGAGCTTCTGGAATTCTTCATGAAGAGGAGGTTGGCTTTCCATGATCATGAGATTATTGCAATACGACTTGCGACTGAGAGCATCGGCCATAACATTAGCCTTGCCTGGAGTGTAAGAAATGGTAAGATTGAAGTCTTTGATCTTTTCAATCCATCTCCTCTGCCTGAGGTTTAGATCTGGCTGAGTGAAGATGTATAGACTCTTATGATCGGAAAAGATTTCAGTGCGATTACCCAACAAGTATTGCCTCCATTTCTTGAGGGCAAACACAACTGCTGCAAGTTCTAGATCATGAGTGGGATAATTGAGCTCATGTGCGTTCAACTGACGTGAAGCATAAGCCACAACTTGACGTTCTTGCATAAGAACTGCACCTAGACCTTGTTGAGAAGCATCACAGAATATCTGGAAAGGTTTGGTAGTATCTGGGCCAACCAGAACTGGTGTAGAAGTGAGTTTAGTCTTCAGGAGATTGAAACTTTCATCACATTGTGGAGACCAAACGAACTTCTTGTCCTTCTTTGTGAGATCAGTGAGAGGTTTGGCAATCTTGGAGAAGTTTTGGACGAAGCGACGACAATAGCTAGCCAAGCCAAGAAAACTTCTGACTTGCTTCACCGTCTTAGGAGGTTTCCAATCAACAATTGCCTTAACCTTTTCTGGATCAATGGCTATGCCCTTGGCAGAGATGACATGACCAAGGTAAGCAACTTCTGGAATCCAGAACTCACATTTGGAGAACTTGGCATAAAGACGATGTTCGCGAAGTTTCATGAGAGTGAGACGAAGATGTTCTCCATGCTCTTCCTCGGATTTTGAGTAGACAAGAATGTCATCAAGATATACCACAACGAACTTGTCGAGGTATTCATGGAAGACAGAATTCATTAGTCGAGAGAATGTCGCCGGTGCATTGGTGAGACCAAAGGACATGACGGTGTATTCATATAAACCGTACCGAGTGGTGAAAGCTGTCTTTGGAATATCCTCCTTTCTGATCTTTATTTGATGGTAACCCATTCTCAAGTCCAGCTTGGAGAATATTGAGGCTCCAGCAAGTTGATCAAAAAGATCATCGATACGAGGAATTGGATACTTGTTTTTGATGGTTTTCTCGTTGAGAGGACGATAGTCAACCACGAGTCTCTTTGTTTGATCCTTCTTCGCAACGAACAGAGTTGGGCAACCCCAAGCCGAGGAACTAGGTTGAATGTAGCCTTTCTCCATGTACATATCGATTTGCTCCTTCAACAACTTCAGTTCATGAGGAGCTATCTTGTATGGATGCTTAGAGATTGGAGCAGTGCCTGGTTCAAGTTCGATCACAAACTCAACTGCTCTGTCAGGAGGCATTCCTGGCAACTCTTCTAGAAAGACGTCAGGGAATTCGCAAACCACCGGAATAGTTTCAATAGATGGTAGAGGATTTGCATTGAGGTTGTAGAGTTGAGCAACTGGATTTTCGGCATGGAAGTAGACTATCTGGCCAGAAGGGTGTGTGATTTTGACAGACTTAGCAGGACAATCAATGACTGCTTTGTTGGTTACCAGCCAATCCATCCCAAGAATTACATCGATATCTGAAGAGTGGAGAGCTATCAAAGATGCCTGGAATGGAAGGTTTCCAATTGTGATCTCGATGTTCTGGCTAACTTTATTGTTTTGCCAGCTAGATCCCGGTGATTTCACTAGGAGAGGGATAGACAACTGTTCGAAGTTCATTCCACTGGTGTTTGCAAAGCATTGAGAGATGAAAGAGTGTGAAGCACCAGAATCGAACAAGACTTTAGCACGAAACGAGTTCACAAGAAGTGTGCCCATTACAACTTCTGGAGATTCTTCTGCTCCCTGGGCCTTGACATGGTTCACCCTTACAGTTCTCAAGACATACTTGTTCCTGTTGCGGTGCCTAGGCGAAGAAGTGTGTACCATCACATGATTGACCTTAGAGATAGGTAGTGATGGTGGCTTGTTCTGCGGGCACTTGTAGGAGTAGTGTCCTGATAGACCGCACTTGAAGCATGTACTAGCAGAATGAGGAGTTGTTGGACTTGGCTGAGATGGAGCACCTCCTAAAGATAGCACTGGGGTGGGAGGGAGGGCAAGAAATCCTGTCGGGCTTGGCAAGCAGATGGGCGGTGTTGGAGTGGTATATGGAACCCAAACTCTTCGTTTTTGTGGAGGCATGATAGCTTTTGAGAGATTAGCCTGTTCACGAGAGTGCTTACGAGATTCCTCAACCAACTTGCGCCCATGCTCTTCATTTAGAGCGATGTTGATGATGTCCTCAAAATTCTTGGCCTTGACGTTGGTGAGAGCATACTTGAGTTCCGGGTTGAGACCCCTGCGGAACTTTGCCATCTTTCTCGCTTCCGTGGAGATCTCATCTCCGGCGTAGCGAGCCAGACGATTGAACTCTCTTTGGTATTCAAGAACGTCCAAACTGCCTTGTGTGAAACAATAGAATTCCTCAC
>JAPCYS010002380.1:0-11117 GCA_028641055.1 Alopecurus myosuroides | reverse complement strand
TTCTTATTGCTCGAAACAAACATATAACTTTAAAATGCATTATTATTCATGATCTTTTGTTTGTGTTACTTTTCATGTTGCAACATGATTGCGAAGTTTCTTTGTTAGAATTATATCTATCATGTCTGTGTTTAGAGTACTATGATCTTAGCTTTACAAATGCTTTTACAATTATGATGATCAAAATTATGTTGGTAGCATGTCACCTCAGAAATTATTTTGTTTTCATCGTTTTGCCTACTCGAGGACGAGTAGAATTAAGCTTGGGGATGTTGATACGTCTTAAACGTATCTATAATTTCTGATATTCCATGTTGTTTTCATGCTAATTGCTACATGTTTTCTATACATTTTACATCATTTTTATGGATTTAATGGGACTAACCTATTAACAAGATGCCACGGCGTCAGTTCCTTTTTTCTGTTGTTTTCGGTTTCAGAAAAGTAGTTCTAGAAATATTCTCGGAATTGGACGAAACAAAAACCCAGGACCTTAGAATTTTGTCACGTACACGGGGTCCGGAGGAGACCCTGAGGGGGGCCCTGGAGGACCCACACCATAGGGCGGCACGGGTCCCCCCTAGCCATGCCACCAGGTGGTGTGGTCCCCCTGGCCACCCATCGATGTTGCCCTTTCGCCTATATAAGCTCCTCCTCGGTAAAACCCTAAACTCCCGAGCCTTTTTCCACCAAAATTTCCGTAGCCGCCATCATCGTCAACCCTAGTTCGGGAGGGTTCTGAAGATCTCTTCGGTACCCTGCCGGGAGGGGAAATCATCACCGGAGGGCTCTACGCCACCATGCCCGCCTCCGGAGTGATGCGTGAGTAGTTCATCCTTGGACTACGAATCCATAGTAGTAGCTAGATGGTTGTCTTCTCCTCTTTATGCCTCATGTTTAGATCTTGTGAGCTGCCTAACAGGATCAAGATCATCTTATTGTAATGCTTACATGTTGTGTTCGCTGGGATCCAATGAATATTGAATGCTATGTCAAGTGATTATGAATCTATCATGTTCTTTCATGTTTATGTTATTGATGATCTTGCATGCTCTCCGTTACTAGTAGATGCTTTCGCCAAGTTGATGCTTGTAACTCCAAGAGGGGGTATTAATGCTAGATAGTTTCATGCCTCCCTTTTATCCATGCTCGAGTGACAAAAACGTAATAGATGGGGGATGTGATATTTCCATTAGGGAGAAAACAATGATGTTTATATTGTTTACATTACACACTTTACTTAATGCAATTATCTATTGCTTGCAACTTAATACCCGAGGTTTGATTGGATTACGCTCTGAGGGTGGATTATTAGTCATAGGTCCAGTTGGATAATGGTCTATGAATTATGTTGTAATGCCCGCATGAATCACATAGTAATCACCATGTCATGCATATGCACTACGGTGCCGCCTTTATATTTGTCAATTGCCGAGCTGTAATTTGTTTACCAGCATTTTATCTATCTGTTTTGGAGAGACACCACTAGTGAACTATGGACCCCGGTCCATTTCTTTTACAGTGATAGTACAACCTACCGCAAACATTGTTTTTCTTTCATTTACTGTCATCATCGTTTTCTTTTCATTTACTGCAAACAAGCCTTGTTTTCCACACTATACGTCTAATCCTTTGTTTTCAGCAAAACCGGTGAGATTGACAACCTCACTGTTTCGTTGGGGCAAAGTAACTTGATTGTGTTGTGTAGATTCCACGTTGCTGCTGAACCAGTAGTGCGCTATGCCAACATCAGCTGCCAACAACCTTCAGAAGTGATTTCTTTCTCTTACTGGTCATTTCAACCTTGGTTTCTTTTTGAGGAAAACTTGCTACTTTGCTCTTCATATCTTCCTCTTGGGGTCTCCCAACGAACATGTGTTACACGCCATCAGTTGTGCAGCAAAACATTTACACAAAAATATTGGGGTGAATCCCGGACCTGGTCGCACTCGAAGCACTCGGGGGCTGCGCAGCAAAACATTTACACAGAAATATTGGGGTGACTCTAAGCCATGGTTGCACACGAAGCACGCGGGGTGCTGCACAACAAAACGTTTACAGGGTGAATCCCAGTCGTGGTCGCACTCGAGTCACTCGGGGGCTACGCAGCAAACTGTTTACAAAGAAATATTGGGGTGACTCCCGACCGTGGTTGCACTTGCAGCACTCGGGGGATGCGCAACAAAACATTTACACAAAATTATTGGGGTGACTCCCGGCCGTGGTCGCACTCGAAATACTCGGGTGCTTCGCATAAAAACTTTTACATAGAAATATTGGGGTGACTCTCAGCCGTGGTCGCACTCGAAGTACTCTGGGGCTGCGCGGCAAAATGTTTACACATAAATATTGGGTTGACTCCAAGTCGTGGTTGCACTCGACGTACTCGGGGGCTGCACATCAAAAAAATTACACACGAAAATTGGGGTGACTCCCAACCGTGGTCGCACTCGGAACACTCGGGGGTTGCGTAGCAAAAAGTTAAACATAGAATCTAGGGTGACTCCCAGCCGTAGTTGCACTCAAAACACTAGAGGGTTACGCCGCAAAGTTAACACCAAAAGGCACTCGGCTGAATTGCAACTTGAAGCAAATTGGAAAGGCTCATGGATATACAGTATAAAATATTATAGAGTCGTTTACAAGGAGTCAATCACTAGAGAAGATGAAGTTTCTAAAACTCAGGGACCAGCCACTTGCAAGTTGCACATCCGTCTCTACCTCTGCTAGATGCATAAGCGCAATGGCGACATGAACAACTTCTTGATACTTTGCAGTCATATTTACACGCCGGTGGACTGGAGGAGCAAAGGGACCTCTAGCAATTTTACTCAAACTCATGTGAGGATAATGAGTCTTTGCAACCAAAAGAGCAACCTTTGCATCCCCAACCAGCTGACGTCAAACCAGTGCCTTTTCATGGTAATAGTTGCTAAACTTCCGAATCGGGTTGAAGAGCCCTTCTGGCATCTTGTTGAGAGGAAACAAAGCAGCATAGATGTTGCACCAACTTGTTGAGCACGCGTTCGGAGAGTCAACAATACGTGGGATTTGTTGTCATCTGCCCACAACGAAGAGGAACTGTACGCAACAAGTTTCTGGCGTTCCTCCTCAATATACCGATGCTCTTCAGACGGGTTCTTCTGAATACCTACAAAATTATAGGCACTCGAGTTAGACAACCGCCTTGAGTCAAACCAAACTACGGGATATAACCTCAAACAGTCCAGATCAGTAACTATTATAGCTAGCTCACCCAGATGAAATTCTTCACGCTCGGTAGCGGCCTCCTCCTTGGATCTGGAAACTTCAGGTTGAGCTCCCCGTCTTTGCTTAAAAGCTTAGTGCGTAGGTACCGCACTAAATCATCTGGGAGTTCACTTGGGAGAAACTGGTAAGAGGGGGAGCCCCAGCAGACCGAGAAGGTGGCACTCGATTACTTCCACCCGCCTCAGTTGAGGAATCAACAGCTGGTGGTATCTGAGAAAAGGGGAGGAGATCGTCAAGATTTGAGTAGCTCAACAACTTGAGTGCTTGACAGCCTAATCCCATCGGGGAGAACGTTCAAACATGACCAAGGACACCTAATTCATCTCCAACGAAATAAGTTCAGTACAAATGAAAATGGTTTTTTCACTAAATGATTGCTACTACAAAAGCTACAACAAATTGAAGAAAAAACTACTCCTGGGAAGCCTCCCGATGAGCTCCTTCAGCAACTTGAGCAACCTGCGCCTAGGCTTCCAGCATATCCAAGAGTTGTTGGGATAATTTGGTAGAAAGTTCAGTATAAGGACGGAGATCTACCTCTTGACCGCTTGAGTTCCTGGGAGGACCGCGGGAGTTCCCCTTCGAAGTCACCCTCGATGTCGTGCACACTCGAAAGCATGAGGATGGTCTCAACGCCGGACAGGGTCTGCTCCCGACTAAATTCAGCAATACATTCGTGTTGAAGAACACGCCTATCAAAGCGTCAAGAGTGGGCGGCACGTCATGGCCTGGGAACAAGCACTCGTGGAAGGATACGAGCACACTCCGGAGCCTAGCGAGTGACTCCTTGGCCTTTGATACCTGCTCCTCGGAAGAACTAACAACATCCAGGAGTGCACCCGCCCGGAGCCGAGCGCTGAGATAGGGTGGCTGCCCATGGTCTCCGCGTTATAACAAGACAAGTCTGTCATTAGAGTGAAAACAATGAGGCGCGCATGCAGAAGTACAAGTGAAGAAAGAGTACACACATGTTAGAGAATCAATAACGGCTTGGAGTCGAGGAACTAAGGCCTCCTCCTGATCCTCTATCTCTCTTTGCTTGGCCTCATCCACCCTTTGAGTGGTGGCCTCAGATTCCCTCTTCGCGAAAATCAACTCCTCGCGAAGGGATGCCATCTGCTCCTCGAGTTCATTCGCTCGAGTGAGAGTTGCATCCTTCTCGGAGAGAGTCGTAGCTAGGAGGTCTAGAATAAGCAAATATGTTAGAGGTATTAATCAAACGATAGACATAAAGCAAAATACTGCAAGATTTGTTGGACTGGTTACCCTTAGCCTTGTTGAAGTTGGAGCGGGCCATGTCTCTCTCCGTCCTGATGCTGAGGAATCGAGTCCTCATGTCCTGCATGCACTGAATGAAGGGCTGGGAAAAACAAGAAAATATTGATTCATAACATAGGACACAAATTTTTAGTCTATGCTCGTCTGCAACCAGACAAACATAGACTCGGGGGCTACTCCCATCGGAGCGCTGGTCGCGCGCCCGACGGTACAAGCGGAAGGATAAAACATATCAACAAAATAGAAAAAAACATGTGTTGACCAATCTGGAATTCTCGAGCCAACATGTCCACATCGGCTGAGGGGTCGATGGACCCGAAGAACCCTGCAGGTTGGCTCGGGTCAGCTGCGGAAACAGTTGGGTCCACGGGTGATGCCTCCTGGACAACTCCCTTGTCCTTCGTGGCTGGAGAAGGAGCCAAAGCAAAAGTTGTTTTGACCTCCGAAGAGGCACCAGGACCATTTTCTTTCGGGGGAGGAGTCGGAGCATTTGGTGTTCCGCTAAGGAAAAAATTAAAGGAAAATCTAAGTCAAGGAAGGAAATGGAGATAGACAAAAGTAGAAACCAGTAAGCAAGACTCAACCGCTAGAAGGCGTGCCCGAACTGAACATACGACGCGGTTTTTTGGAGAGTGGCAGTTGCAAAGAGGTGGCTGTTTGCTGAGGAACAATTGGCGGTCTGAATGCCAGAAGAATTGCGGGAATAGGCTCATTCGACTCCCTGCCAGTGGTGGCACTCGAAGTACTTGAGTCCTTCGAAGTAGCTTCTTCCTGGCCCTTGTCTACTCGAGTGTGTTTTGGGTTCGCCCTCGAGTCATTAGAAATCTCTTGCGCATCTTCATCCGCGTCATCCACTTCCCTCGGAGATTGGGCAGTCACGGTAGAAGGGATGGAGTCGAGGTCGGTCAGCATGTCTGTAACATCCCAATACTGCTATGATGTGGTGTTGAGAGTCGTGATCATCTCATACATGCACGAAACAATTTTTTTCAATTTAAAATTTCAATGTGAAAGGAATTTGATAAAAATCACTTAATGTGGGAACTTCCAAATTGAATTCCAAACCTTTCCAAGTTCGCCAAACTTTCACATGGCAAGGTTGCAAATTTCATAAGGATTCCAAAAATAACTTTTGCAAAATTTAGTACTTGCAAAAAGGACCCTAATACGTCATAAACGTATCCTTAATTTCTGATGTTCCATGTTGTTTTCTTATTGTTTCCCACATGTTTACTACACACTGTATGCCATTTTTTATCGATTTTCTGGACTAACCTATTGACAAGATGTCACAGAGCTAGTTTCCTGTTTTCTTTTGTTTTTACTTTCAGAAAAGTTGTTCTGGAAATATTCTCGGAATTGGAAAATTCGAAGCCCGGAAGTCTTAGAATTCCCGAAGGTTCCACGGAGTCCCGAAGAGACCCGGAGGGGGGCCTCAAGGGGCCCACACCATAGGGCGGCGCCCCCTTGGCCGCGCCAGGGGGTGGTGTGGGGCCCCAGGCCTCCACCTCCTTTGCCATTTCGCCTATTTAATCCCCCCAAGACGTAAACCCTAAGGAGTTCCCACTTTTCCCGAGAAACACCCGAGGCCGCCGTCACCGTCATCCCGAGATCGGGAGGGTTCTGGAGCTCTCCCCGGCACCCTGCCGGAGGGGGAAATCATCACCGGAGGGGTCTACACCACCATTCCCTCATCCGAAGTGATGCGTGAGTAGTTCATCCCTGGACTACGGGTCCATAGCAGTAGCTAGATGGTTGTTCTCTCCACTTTGTACCTCATGTTTAGATCTTGTGACCTGCCTATCATGATCAAGATCATCTTTATGTAATGCTACATGTTGTGTTTGTTGGGATCTAATGAATGTTGAAGGCTATGTCTTCCGATTATCAATCTATGATGTTATCTTCACGCTTATGTTATTTATGATCTTGCATGCTCTCCGTTATTAGTAGATGCTCTGACCAAGTAGATGCTAGTAACTCCAAGAGGGAATATGTATGCTCGATAGTGGGTTCATGCCTCCTTTCCATCTGTGCTCGAGTGACAGAAACATGACAGATGGAGGATGTGTTGTTGCCATTAGAGAAAAAACAATGGTGTTTACCTAGTTTACATTGTTTACATTACACACTTTGCTTCCGGTGATAATCTATTGCTTGCAACTTAATACCCAACGTTTGTTCGGATGATATTCGAAGGGTGGATTATTAGACATAGATGCAGTTGGATAACGGTATATGTATTTTGCTGTAATGCCCGCATGAATCGCATAGTAATCTTTATGTCTTGCATTTTCACTACGGTGCAAACTTCATTTATGTCAATTGCCCAGCTGTAATTTGTTCACCACTCATGTTATTTATGTTTCACGGAGAGACACCACTAGTGAACTGTGGACCCTGGTCCATTTTCCTCATACTGATAAAACACCTATTGCTTCCATACTGCTCTCATACTATTCCTACTGTTTCCCACACCATATGTTTAACATCTTTGTGTTCAGCAAAACCCGTGAGATTGACAACCTCACTCCTTCGTTGGGGCAAAGTGAATTGATTGTGTTGTGTAGATTCCATGTTGCTTCTGAACCGGTAGTGCGCCCTGCCATCTCAGCTGCTTCAACCTTCTGAAGTTACTCCTTCCTCCTACTGGTTGATTCAACCTTAGTTTCTTTCTAAGGGAAACTTGCCACTGCACTCTTCGTACCTTCCTCTTGGGGTCTCCCAACGAACGTGTTATCACACGCATCAAGCACTTTTCTGGCGCCGTTTCCGGGGAGGAAGAGAATTTCTGCAAGGGGAGTTTCTCACCTCCAATCTCTTTACTTTGTTTTAGTTTTTCTTAGTTTATTTTAGTTTTTCTTGTTTGCTTCTCTTTGTCAAAAACACACAAAAAAGTTCTTATTCTAGTTGTTATTTTTGCTCTATCATGCTTGCTATCAATGTTTGATGTCTTTGAAACTAGATCTTTTAGGCAAGGTGGGTTCACCAATGAACAACAAAAATATTATAAGGAACACCGCTTGTCACAAAAAGGAGTACACTTATGGGAACAAATTAATAAATTGCATATCATTGCTAGAAACTTGTGCTCTACTTACAATGTTACTTATTGCTTTGATAAATATTGTTGCTGTAGAAGGTATAAAGACCCCCCTTTCAATGTGAGTATACTGATAATGTTACCATATCTTTTTATGTTAAGGGAAATTATGAATTATATGATGTGAACAAATTTAAGAATTTATTGCTTGTAAGGGTGCATTTGAAAGTTCCTATTTACTTGAAAGTATTGATGATGCACCTTATAAATACGAGACTTATGCTATACTTGAATATTGCTTTGATAACTACAAGGATTGTAATTACTACATGATGGAATATCTTAATAAATTCTTTCAACCAAAGGGAGAGACTAATGCCTTGCAGGAACCTATGGAAGAAGAAAAAATAGGAGGAGAGTGATGATCAAGGAGAGGAAGAATGGAGCTACCCATGTCTACCTCCCAATGATAGTAACTCTTTAACTCATACATTATTTGATGAAATCGATACTTGCTATACTTGTGACCTTGATACTACTATGAATGAAACTTGTGAGAATGATATTGCTACTGTTATTTATGATAATCCATGCTACTTGGATAAATCTTATGATTATTCTCTTGATGATGGTCCTATGTTACTTGATGTTATAAATTATAATGCTACTTAAAATAGGATTGATATAATATGTCCTATAACTTTTATGAGTGATCAATCATATCATTCTACTATTGCTAAAAGTGGGAAGAAAGATGATCTGGTTTTAAATTTTGATCCCACTGTTTTGGAGCTTGATATGAATTGTGTGCTTTTAGACCATGACAAACATGCTTTATGTGATAATTATGTTGTTGAGTTTTTTCATGATGCTACTGAAAATTATTATGAGATAGGAAAATATGGTTGTAGGAATTTTCATGTTACTAAAACACCTCTCTTTATGTTGAAAGTTTTGAAGTTGCTCTTGTTCTACCTTCCCATGATTTCTAATTTGAGCTTCTTTTATTTATTTCTTTACAAGATTCCTATGCATAGGAAGTGGGTTAGACTTAATTTTTTCATACTTTCTTCTTGATTCTCTCTTTTGCTTTAATACATATTTATTATGTGAGCATATTCTTCACTTGAAAACCCGTGAATCTACTTTTCTAGGCCTAGCTAAAAGGCGTTAAAGAAAAGCACTTCTTGGGAGATAACCCAAGGTTTTATTTTTGCTTTGTTTTTATCTGTTTTCTTTGAGTCAAGGGGTTGTATAATTTTTTAGCAACTCCTTTGTATATTTCTTTTCATGTTATCTTTCTTTTCATGTTTTCGTAGTGCCAAGTAAGGTTTCTGACGAGAGTTGGAGTTGGTTTTCGAATTTCCGCGTAGGAAACAGATTTCTGCTGTCCACCCTAAAAAATCACATAAAATCTAGGAAGATCAGAATGATCTAAAAAAAACTCTGCTTATTCCACAGCTAATTCTGCAACTTTTTTGTTCTTTAAGTTTTTTTTATCTGAGTAACATAAGTGCTCGAAAAAATTCTTCTTTACAGATTGTTCTGGTTTTGACAAATTCTGCCATTTTTCTTGCATTTGCTCTTTTGGGATGTCAAGTGGAGTTATTTGCTTCCCTAAACATCATTGGCTATAGCTTTAAAAGTATCAATAGCACTTGTGCCATACAGAACCCATGGATTTTTAATTGTTGCACTAACCCTCTAATGCGAATTACTATTTGAGTGTGGGGTGAAGAAAGTTTTCAAGGGTCAAGAGAAAGGGGTGATATATGTGATCAAGAAGAGTGCAAGGTCAAATCTTGAGGACGCCCCTGTGGTTCATCCAAGCATATTTTTAGAAGACTCAAGCATATAAGCTTGGGGATTCCCAAGGCATCCCCTTCTTCATCAACTATCTACCAGGTCACTTCTCGTGAAACTATATTTTTATTCGGTCACACCATATGAAGTTTACTTGGAGCGTATGTTTGTATTTGTTTTGTTTTGTTTTTTTCCTTTGTTTTCTTTTGTTCTCCTTGCTGCAATAATATATTTGTATCCTAGCATTCTTTGTTTGGGAGAGAGACACGCTCCGCTTTTTCGTTTGAATACTTGTTATGCTAGTATTCTTAGTTTTTCTTCTAGGTGCTACAAAAAATTCATGTTTAGCTCTCGTTTTCATTGCATCTCTTATCCAGAGTTGTTAGTTTTAGTAGTGTTCTGTGAGTCCTCTCATGTTTTCTTGCTATAGCATTTAGAGATTTTTTTGTTAAAGCATGTTTTGTATGGTGCTTGTTGGGAAAAGAAACTCCTGCTTGGGGTATAATTTTTAACGGTGCAAGTAGAAGCTTGTATAGACTATGGCTAGAATTTTTCATATCATGCTAGATGTTATTTTAGTTTTAAAGCCTTGTGGTTATTGAGTATAAATTAGCCTCACATATCTTAGAGTGCTTAACGTGCCTTTGAAAGAATCATGAGTTGTTCTTGTCATATTGAAGCCTAAATTTGTGGTGTTCTCCTTTGAATGTTTTATTGGTTGACTTGGCGCATGCTCACACCATGTTTATGATTATGAACCAGTCACAAATAGCCTCCATGATCATTTAGTTTTTTAACTTGTGGTACCACTTATGCTTTGATTAATGATGTTTATGTCGTTATGCATGATTATGGCTCTTATGCTCTCTTGATTTGTCGCTCCCAGTCTTTTGCTAGCCTCCACATGTACTGAATATGAGCTCTACTCATATTTTTCCCATTGTGTCCACCATACCTACCTACATGTGGTAATTAACCGCCACTCCAAAGTAAATTTCTCATGTGTTACCTTTAAAACTTTCAAAATTACACCTGTTTTGTGCTTCTATTTTAGCTCATGAGGACGTAAATAGAGAATCTTTATCTCACTTGTTGACTGGACTTTAACACCTTGAACTAGTGGCTTCATCCGCTTATCCAATGATAGAAGATATGGCAGCGGGGTGCCCAGTCCCAAATTAATAACACAAATTCTCTTAACTATTTTTGCCCATGATTTATCACTCAAAGCATAATTATGTAAACAAAAGAGAAAAAGAATGACCTTCTACCCAGATGCGTCCTTCTATGGGAGCCGCTCTTGTGAAGTCTAGTTGTCTTGTGACATACTGTATTTTCTGTTTTCGATTCGTTGACATAAGCATACACCTCTCTTAAAATATAGACACTCCTCCACGGTATGTGATTGTTGGCAGGCACCCGAGGATTCGGTTAGCCATGGTTTATGAAAGATGGTTGGGAGGAGTGTCAAACTTTTTATACCTCTATTTAATAAAATAAAAGCTCTAGCACATGAGTGATCGATGCTTCCCTTTGAGAAAGGCCTTTCTTTTACTTTTATGTTGATTATCCATCTTCTAACTTTATGCACAGTTTAGAGAGCATTTTTGCCATTCTGAGTTTTATGTGCATTTGTCCCAGAAACATTATTAATTGATTCATGATGTGTCATTGCTTGTTCTCTAATTATTTGTTCTAGTCTTCCTCTTGAACTTTGAAGGTG
>JAPCYS010001240.1:0-33247 GCA_028641055.1 Alopecurus myosuroides | reverse complement strand
GGAAATCAAGGGCCTGAAACAGATGTTCAATAACATGGATACAGACAAGAGCGGGACAATCACAGTCGAAGAACTTAAGATTGGTTTGACAAAGTTAGGATCAAAGATTAGTGAAGCAGAGGTTCAAAAGCTTATGGAAGCAGTAAGATCCTTTTCTTTTGTTTCACTTTTCATCATAAGTTAAGTATATGAAGATTTCACTGACCATACTGTGACTCAGGTTGATGTAGACAAGAGCGGCAGCATAGATTACACGGAATTCCTGACTGCTATGATGAATAAACATAAGCTGGAAAAGGAGGAGGATTTGCTCCTTGCATTTCAACACTTCGACAAAGACAACAGCGGGTAATACTAATTGCTGCTAACCAACAAATATATTTTATCTTGCGTGCACCACCGTAGATAAAGAGTGATACAGTTAAACAATGTTAAACTTCTGAAACCAACTTATGTACCAATCATGTTATTTAATGTATAAAAATTCATGATAATCCATGCCGTTCTTGCATTATTTTCTGCTTGGCGTTAACAACTCAAGGTCGGGTGTGAGATGGTAGTTAACTGGTTTGTGTTTGTGTGTGTGTGCCCTGGAAGTTAATAAGTTTCAAAAAATATGACTACACACTGAGAAGAGACAGCAGGTATTAATCATAGACAATATGCATAATAATAACTGTAGGTACATATCAAGAGAAGAACTTCAACAGGCCATGACAGAGTACGGAATGGGTGATGAAGCAAATATTAAAGAAGTACTTGATGAAGTTGACAAAGACAAGGTGAGCTTTTTTTTCTACCTTAGCGTCATCTGGACATGTTTAACCACTGTCATTGCTAAATTCACAGGACGGGAATATCGACTATGAAGAGTTTGTGGAGATGATGAGGAAAGGAATATATACCTGAGGAAACTTGGGCCTCTTGACGAACGGAGTTGTATAGATGTTTCAATATATATTGCGAAGATAAGCAAACTGTAAAGTACAACTCAGGAGCAAATTACTTTGCTATTGTGTATGTATAACTGTATATAGACAAGCAATGTCGCCATATTCCACAACACTTCTTTCTGTCATAAGATTTATAACCCATTGGTAGTATCTTCCACAAAAGAAAGACCTGCACTTCAACAAAGTGGCAGAAACAAAAAACAAAATGAGAACTGGCTGACCTTTTATGTATAAGTTGTATGATTGGCACTGGTCATTGTGTAGGATAATTACAATTATGTCACTGAAAAGATAAATTAATGAAAAAACCAAAGGGAGTGAGAGTTGGCTCACCTTTTATGCACGACTTGTATGATGGTAGCACTGGTAGTCTAGAAAAATTGTAATAATTTCATTGGAGAAAAAACTCTGAGAAAGGAATCTGAGTCTTTAGTTCATTGGCTGTTCTGTTGAGATCCCGCACTGTCTCTATATGAGGCTCATCTCCTTCCACTGCAATGATTTTAGCAAAGTTTCCATCACCAAAATAGTCCACCGTCATATTAGCAGCTTCAAGTCCAGTCACATATGCTTTTTCCTAGCACAAAATATATCCATAAGTACAATTTCTAGTGACTACGAATCATTTTCTGACATATAATCCCCTCACCTTTGAAAATGACCCATGTCGGTTCACTATCCAATCACCAGCGATGAACAAATTTGGAACGGAAGTTGTTCCCCGCACTGTGTGCTTGTAAGAACCTGCAGGCAATGGTATTTAGTCCAAAGACTCAAGTAGATATTTATCAGATGTAGTTTAACCTGAGAAGCACATATAATCATATGCAATAGAAGGATCAACCATTAGATACTTGGTTCTGCCACCATACACAGCATCAATGTATAAGTAACCGTCGATTTAATTAGACAATATGGACTGTAATGGGATAATGCCTGTCTAGGCATCACGAATCATTGTTATTTTAACTGATAACTCGGTTGTCATCCCTAACAGAAACAAGTATTTTTTTTCCCTTTGGGAACATACATTACAGTAAGATAAAATTTAAGTCTACCTGGAAGAAAGTGCATTGCAGATCTAGGAGATCTTCTGACCACTTGTTGGATCACAGAGGCCCCCTCAAAACCGCGTATGCATTTAATAAGGCGTGATGAAGCTTCAGAAACAATCTGTTGATCATTCAGTGGCAACAGATGGCTCGCATTATACTGCAAAGAAATGATATTACAAAGATTAAGATACATTATGTCAGAACATGCTCTTTGTTAGTATATAGTTGGTTGATTATGAATTGAACATACAAATTCAGCTTCCACAACTGTTCCTAGTTCGTCACTATAATCATCGTATACAGAGGTAAGGTCAAAGAATGTCCAGCCAGAAAAATCGTCAAAGCTGGAACAAACGTTAGCCACCTTTGGAATTGTGACCTGTCATTTCCATATCACGGAACAGTATCATGAGCATATCGTGAACAGTATCCTTAGTTGATGAAGTGTATGGTGGGCTTACCTTTTTATCAAACCATAATTTTACGGAGGTCACATCAACTGTTGACAGATACAGAAGATCGTTGAATTCTTGCCGTGACTGTAGAAACGGACTACATAAAATATGGTAGTCATAACAACTCATAAATAGTTTTAAAAATATAGATAGAAATTTGTGGAACCTATAGCTCCACAACTAACATATATTTTCAAAGCAATATTATATCTCAAAAAGTAACTAAATGTAGGCATGTAAGGCAATTCTCTCCGAGTAGGCATGAAATGACCACCCCAGGATTCTGTACCTGTTCCGAATTATAGATTGTAGAGGTGAGAGTCCAGTGGCCAAAACAAATGCATCTGCCTCATATACCTCCTTTCCACAGACAACTCCAGACACACATTCAGTGTCCTTATTTATCATCAAACTTGTTGGAACTCTATTTGAAATGAATTTTAAGCCTTTCAATTCCAGTGATTTTAGCCAAGGAGAGAAAATTGTGTCTTCTACTTCCCCACGGCACAACACAAAATCAGAGTTTTCCTGTAAAATAGGAAACTCGTGAGAAATCACAACGCGAATATACACTCCTTAGTACCTATGAGTCACAGTGTATTTCATTTTAAATCTTTGAAAGATAGTGATGTAGTCCAGGTAAAGTAGGGAGTGCGAGGTATCTCCGCAGTCCGTTTTCACAGTAATGACAATGGCATGGCTGACGAACGGACAATGTTTACTTACTTAATTTGAGTAGAGATATATAATATGGTGAAAGCTAAATCCTTCTCAAAGAAGCCACCCAGCGTGTCATTCTAGAAATGTTAAAAAAGTTAGGATCTTTTATTAAGCCCCTCAAAATGGTCTTTGAGTTATTTAGGTTGTATCTTGGATCTTTCGTGAATAGGGAGTCATATAGTTTAGTAAAATATGTTTTTTTATTTGCTTTGCAGTATTATTTGCTAGGCTTTTGCTCATTTGTATTTCTTGTGGGCTTCAAAGTTTACTGAAAAAAATTTGTTCTTTACGTTTATATACTCCATCCGTCTCAAAATAAGTGTCGTTGAAATGGGTTGAAATGGATGCATCTAGTACTTGAATACATCCAGATACATCTATCTCAATGACACTTATTTTGAGAAGGAGGGAGTATAATAAAGCAATCGATCACTACATATCTTCTGAATTTTGAACTGGTTCTTGGTAGTCAGTGCAATTCTTAAACCATAGCATCTAAATATAAATAAGAAAAAAATTAGGTGCAGATCAATATGACAAGAAATTGCAAAGGAAGATGGCCATACATTTATGGTTCATCTTTGTTTGAAAGTAAATTTTTTTATTTATTGCCTCCTTTATATGTCATGATCTCTATCATGCATAATTGTAGAGCCAAAAACTTTATTCAATTTTGGTAAATCATATTCTTTGAGTTCCGACCACTTGAATGAGATCATCTATGGTTCTGGTAGACCATGGTACCGCAGCAATGAAATGAAGCTAAAAAGTCCAAGATATAAATATTGAACTTCAGCAGATTCAGTGGCTGGCACATCAACCAAATATCGAACACGGTTCAACACTTCATGAAGCAATTGTGCAAAACTCCCTATATGTTGGGTCAACATGGATCCCTACATTGTCATGCTAAAAAATGGCATTTCCAACATTTTCTGTAACCTGTCACCAACTTCTCGGACGTATCTATTTCTACTTCAACTTATGACCGAAGCATGCTTCCAAGTAGTTGCAGAAAGCTACTACTGAAGCACATTTTGTTAACAATATGGAAGTACGCACCAGCCCTAAGACGAAGTAGAGATAGACATGTCGGAACACTGGTACCGAAATCAATTACAGACAGTATTAAATAGAGAAATGATGAGAGTGTATCTGTGCAGCATTAACAAAGAAGAGATGTGGGAATAATAATCGACCAGTTTAATTAAATTTAGGTGTGATCCATTCGAAAAAGAAAAAGAACAACTCACTTGTCGATGAAATTAAGCAAAGGCATAATAGGAACAAAAGTGCCTCAAAATTTAAAACGAATTATATTTGAGATATAAAAACTGCTAAAGCAATTTACATTAAGGCTTAGGGGGGTCATTAGGAAAATCGTTAAACATCTTATGAAAGCAGTTAGAAACAGGGGTATGAAAAGGAAGGAACCTGATGGGAGATCATATAATAATACAGCATCCCCAATGTTGCAGCTGCACTACATTGCTCACCAGGAGAAAACAGGGAAGCCTGAATAGCCGGTTCAAAAACTTCCTTGTAGAGTCTTTGAGAGCACCCGGACATTTTTAGCAGCTCTCTTGCAGTCACTGTACGGAAGATGGCTCGTATTTCAGAACGATAAGACTGTCACAGGTACATGAGGCCGCAGTGATTTACTATGAAACAACTAGCAGCTTAAAAAAAGTGAATATCGTTCTCTGAAAATTTTAAGATAGTATGCAATCAAATTTCCTTACTTGTATCATATTTCCTCCAGGCAGTGTCTGTGTTGTCGAAGTCAATAACTAGATAAAAGCAAAGGAAAAGTGGTCAGAAGTGAGCTTGTTAACAACAGGGCTGTACATATGCATAACTATACCTGCAGATAGGACAGGAATTGATGTCAACCTATCAATCAAAGGAAGACTAGGGAACTGTAACAGAGAAAATTCATGATATTGTGAGGTATTCAGAACTGGAAAATTTGGTGAGCAGCACAAATATTTAACGGCCACAACCATACTTCAGGATATGCAAAGATTCCAAAGGGAGCTGGCAATCGAGGTTGGTCATGGAAAACGGGGAATTCGACCTACAGGTAGATCAGAAAAAAAGATGTTTCAGGATTCAGGAAGGATGTCAGCACAAAAATCAGTCAAATCCACATAAGAGTTCAATGTAAACGACATAATACATGCTATATTGTGGACATGACTTTCTGGAAAATTTTCCACTAACGTCCATTATAAGAAACGAAACGGACAAAAAAAGACTTCTGAATTGCCCAAACCATAAGGACTAGTCCGAATCATCGGGAGCTTTGTAAAAAATCACTGAAATATCCGTAAGTGTATTTGGGGCCTTTTTTTTAGAAAGGAGGCTCCAGGAGCCCTGCTTTTATAAAGCATGGGAACACAAAACACAGTCAGGGAGGACATACCCACCCGTTGTTTAAGAGACTAGAGGTCTACTACAACAGAAAAGAGAACTACAACAAAACACCAAGATGGAAACAGAACAGAGATGAAAAGAAAACAAACTAGCAACTTTGTGCTCGCGCCAAGGTCAGTTGGAGCTTTCTCAACAGTTGCTTCAGCTTATCCAGCATCATGTCCCAAGCCACCCAAAAAAAAACGGGGCAGTGCTTTCGTTGAGAGTTGAACTCAAGACCTCCCGCTTACTAAACGGGTGCTCTAACCAACTGAGCTACGGAAGCTAATTTGTTTATAGCCTTTGCCTAACTTAGAAGAAACTTATTTTTACATACAACCTTACCACGAAGCTGCTAAAAATAAACACTGGGCCAACCAAAGATACCAAATACAGAGAAGCAAAGTATTTTGATGCAGAAAAATAGGGGAAGCCCCCAGAAACTTAGGTCTATCCATACGCACCAATTTTTTTAGAATGTTCAACTCGACAGAATTCAGTTCACTGAATAAAACAAGAGAAAGAGATATTACTGCAAGTCCTTGTGGAGAATAGTAGGCCGCTTTAGTCCACCCCGTGAAAGGGGAGATCCCCAGCTCATCAACTAGCGAGAAAATGTTTCGGTATGGATACCAGAATCCTAGGTGCAACGTCACGATGAACGAAAAATTACTGGGACAGTCAATAATAGCAGAACAAGTGCTAGTAGAAATCGGTACCGACGACTGGGTGTACAGAATGGGAGCTGAAATACCTCTTAGACCGACCTCCTCCGTCGGGCCGCTGTCCGCGGAGAGAAGCGTAACCTCGTATCCCTGATGAACGGAAGGAACAGTAAGCATCCGCCCCCATTGGCGCGCGATAAGCTGACGATGTGCAGGGATCACGCCAGCAGCGTACGCGCTACGAATCGGAGGCAGGAACGCGGGAGGAATACTCGGGATTCGGGAATCAGAGCGCGCGAGCAGACCTGTTTGACGAGGTGCTGCGCGGCAGCGAGGCCCGCCCATCCGGCACCGGCGACGGCGACCTTCTTCCGCTGCACCTCGCCCCCTGGAGGCGCCTCTGCCCGGATGGAGCTTCCTCGGCGGAGGCAGCTGCGGCGGGGTGAGGGCGGAGGGCACCGGCCTACGGCGACGGGCGCGGCGGTGAGAGCCGTAAACAAGCACATTCCTTCGGCGGGAAGCTTCGGGGATTGTTGGGGGGACGAACGAGTGGCTGGTTACCCTGCGAGGTGTTCGCTTGGGCTCGCCACGAACGGAGCACGGCCAGTCGCTTCAACCCCTCTTTAGTGACAATTTTTTATGTGAAGAAAAAACTGCGATATTTTTCAGACGTGTCCTTGCAGTAATGCAAAATGCACTCACAGCGTCACATCCAGTACTGGTCACATCTACTGTACTACTCAGTTTAAATTGAATGAACGCCTCTAGAGCTAAGTCAGGTGGCAATGCATCCTATCTTACGTATAAAGTACTCCCTCCCATCCAAAAAAAAAAGTGTCGGAAGGGAGTAGCCTACAGGTACAAATTAGTTGCATCGTTACTTACAAAGTTTAAGTGTGTATTCGGCTTCTGCATAGCCAAGATGCACACAGCCACATGTAACCAAACAACATAAATAAAAGGGGAATTAGGTATCATCATGAGAAATTGGAAATACGCCTAGACTGAGGCTCAATCCAAAGATTATTCTGTCATCCATGAAGGGTAAAAATAACTCTCGATGAATCCTCCAACCGCGGACACATCTCCATGAACAGTGAACGATGCTCCATACGTTGTAAATGCGTCCATGAACGGATCAAAGTCGTACACCCGGCATAAGAGAGACATTTTTATCATTAAAAACATTGTCATTCCTACATAGCCATAGCGACCAAACAACGGCAATCGCTCCCACCCTAAATAGCTGCTTAAACCTAGAATCAACACCATTGAGCCAGTTACCAAAAAATATTAGCAACACTTCTAGGTGGATATAAGTTCGAGACTATCTGAATGGCTGACCATATAGATCTAGCAAAATTGCAATGAAAAAAAAGGTGTTGAATAGTCTCGTCCCGAGAACAAAAGACACATGATTTGTTTCCTTGCCAATTCTGCCTAGCAAGGTTGTCCCTAGTAAGAATAACTCCTCGACGAAGATGTCATGCAAACACTTTAGTTTTCAATGGAATCTTCATCTTCTAAATCTTTTTAAAATTAATAACTGGGATCTCGGGCTGCACTAAAGCTTTGTACATGGAATCCACCGAGAATTTGCCATTCTCATGGAGGTTCCACCAAAATCTATCAGATCCTTGCGTCAATTGCACTGAGGCAAGACTCTGTAACAAAGCATTCCAAGATGCTTGTCTAAGACCAAACAAACTTCTTCTAAACGACACATTATGTGGGAAAGATGCATTGTTTCTTATGAGTTATATCTACATTTGATGATTTTGGCTCATGCACGTATAAGATTAGGGTAGAGCTACTTTTTGCATATGGCCACGTGCAAGGGTTGTACATCATTCTCTTTCTTCATTAACATGTATGTCACATCAAGAAAATGCCTAGAAAACCGCGTTAAGAAACTAGCATTGTTACAGACCTAAGAGCAAGTAGAGTAGTAGGCTATAACCTCGCTTACATGGCACTTTTGCTTAGGTGAAGGAGAGAGACAAGAAAAAAAGGAGTGGGCTCTCATGGAGAAAGCATCTACGCGTGCTCCTAGGTAAAACATTAAATGAATGAGAGATAAATAAAGAAACTTAGAAGATCTACTAACCTAATAGCCAATCTTATAGCTAACACTATTATATGAGCTGTCTATAAATCTGACTCTTGATGACATGGCAGTTATATATAGTCGGATGCTAGCTCTTCTATTCAACTCGCTCTAACTCGATCCTGACGGCTGGCCAAAAATGTAATTACCTACGCGTGTATATCAAAAGTGACCAAAAGTTGAAACCACGTCTCTGACCTGCGTCTCGTGGTCCCCAAATACGTGCTGCCAAAACTCCAGGCCAGCTAGCACCACACTCTTGCCTTAGTGGCTCAATCGCTGAATAAAAGGACTTCTCTTGTTTCTCTTCTTCTTCTTTGAGAATCGGATCTAGAAAAACAGCCTCCGGACATGACTTGGTCGCGTGCATTGTCGTGGGATAATCACGGCAGATGTTACCTGGGGTAACTGATCTTGGGGCAAGTCGACACAGGTATTTGGGAGAGGGTTTAGCTCAAAGGAAGACATAACGGAAAGCAATCTAAGAACCGGAAAATAACTCGCCGGATCTCAATATGAATTACGCTGGATACTCGATAACAGGTGTTACAACTATGACTTGAATCTCTGGCAAACTAAACCTAGGGGCCGGTTTATAAAGCACCCGTACACCCCTAACTTGCCCTTCAAGGCACATCTTGAGTCCTACTCGAACTCCACATACAAACCCTAACTTCCCTTATCGCAGCCCACAATCCGGGTTACGAATCTTACAAGCCTTTGGGCCTTCCGGTAATCTCTTTACCCCTAGCCGGATATCGCTCAGCACACCTCGGGCCGGATTATATCTTGAAGTGGGCCTACCGGGTTACTATCCCCCCATCAGTAGTCCCCAGGATAGCGCGGGTTTCACGGATTCATCCTTGAAGCGCTCGCTATTCCCTGAAAAAGATACGAAACACCCAAGTTCATAGGGACCGAGTTAAATTGCTTCGATAGATGGCTAGGCACAGCTCCATGACGGCCATACGATAACTCGATTTCCCCCCGAATGTCTAGCATGCCTTTCCAAATTTGAACCCTAAAATGCCAAGGTTCCACTCACGATACCGGTCCCTGATATCTCGGGGTAGGTTACACTTCCTCCGCCAACGGAACATTTTATTCCATTCCGGGCGCATACACCACCAAATCCGCACGGATAATTACTGTCCCGCAGCTTCCGATTTTCCAGTCGCGGGGGTGAGCTCACCACCTCCCTTATAAATATCAGCCGAAGGTAACCCTAGGCCTTTCACCTCACCTCATCATACCCTTTCTCCTCGCTCCTTCGCAGTTTCCGCCGCCAGAGCCCGCGCACACTACAACAGATAAGATCACTACCGGCCGCGCTCGACCTCGAGCTATCCCGCGCCGCCATCACGCATTGTCGTCGCATCTTCGTTTCTCTCATTGAGGGCTGTGGAACAATACTCAAGCCGCACCTCACATCACCCTCATTTCGGACACCAATCTCTTCGGTAAGCCTCTCTCAATCATCCAATTGAACCTCGCAATTTTTTCAATTTGACTTGGATCGGATCTGGATCAACCCGTAAATTACCTTTCCGGTATCGTCAAATCAAGCCGCTTCGGTAGTCCTCAGCTCCTTTAAGCACCTGATGCGTAGTCGCAATTCATCCCCGCACCTTTTTCAGCCATCAAACTTTATATAAGATCGCTCGCAAGCTTTTCAACCTAGATCCGTTCCACCTTGTTTTTTCCGCTTGTCTCATTAACATCCGGAAAACCCTCTTTTCCAGCTATTTTCTTCGCAATAAAAGTATGGGCAACCATCCATGTTCGCCCAACCCACCTCCATACGTAAGTAATTAACAATTTACTCAACCTCATCTGTAACCCGGAAAATCCTCCACACTTAACATCGTAGCGCATTATCCGGGTATTATTTTAGCCTTCGCAGTCTCGATATTCCCAGACTCGGATAATCTGATACTCCGAATCTTACTCCATACATCTCTTGTCCCTTGCAGGTCAACTCCATGGCTCCGAAAAGACAGGGAAGGCACCCGGCTCCGACCAAGACCCCTCAAACCACTTCTGCCAACTGGGGTCGGTCTTCAACGACGAAGGCCAAGCTGGAAGGAATGGCCGAATTAGGAATTCTTCCCTCTCAAAAGGAGATACATTGGAGGGCTCCTGACGATGAGACCAGTCCTACTCCTGTCGGGAATGAGGTAATCTGTTTTACCGAGCACGTGACCCGGGGATTTCGTCCTCCGGGTCACCCTTTCTTCCGGGAAATCTTAAGCCACTACGGCCTCCGGGTGTTCGACATAGGGCCTAACTCTATGCTGAATATTACCCATTTCATAGTCTTGTCCGAATCTTACTTATGCATTCCACCAAGCCTGGATCTTTTTATTGAGTTATTCCAATGCGAGCTGTGTCGTGAGAGCGATGACGGAGCTCTTCTTACCTGTGGCGGGGTATCTATCCAGCGCCGCAAGCACTCACTAATGCCAACTCTTAACTTGAACTCCCACGTCAACAACTGGCAACTATCTTTCTTCTATTGCCATGACACTTCTCCGGATGGTGAGAGGAAATTGCCGGGTTACTCGGAGAGCCTCCTTGAACCCTCCGAATCTTTTAGCGCTTTTGCACCCGAGCCTGATAGGGAAGCCATTCAGCCCTTTTTGGCCAAACTAGCAGCCCTCTCAGCCCATGGCCTTCTTGGGCTTAATCTAATAAAGACTTGGGTAGATTTCCGGGTTCAGCCCAACTCCATTCGTTCGAAGTTGCTACACGAGTACTCGGGTCACATCACGGACTCCCTCCGCTACTCCACCAAGAACTTCCCTGCTGGCAACACCAACAAGACCATCAAGGGTTTCCTGATGGAGAGGCTAGATGTTATAAAGAACGCTACCGGGTTACCCCCGTTTACTCGGGAGAATCCTGCTCCAGCGGTAAGACCTGACCCCCTTTTTCTTGTTTCAGCACTTTTATCCGCTATAGTCTCTAACCACTACTTGCATTTACTTGTTCACAGGCTGACGATCCCTTCTGGAAGGTCGAGAACTCTCCTCCCTCCCAAGACCCCGAAGGGGAAAACGAGTCCATTGATGACGACGAGGGTACTCTCTCATAACCTTTATATCTGCCTTTCATCTGTGCCACCTTTCTTACCACTCGTCCTTTCTTATCTGATACTTACTCGGCTTTCAGGGTCAGAGGACGAAGAGGAGGAAGAAGAAAATGACCCGGAAGCCACCGAGTCTGACCAAGAACCCCCAGTTGGAAACAAAAGGAAAGCTAGAGGGGTAGTTGAAAAGGTTCCCTTCTCTTCCATGTCTTGTGCGCCTTACTCCTTTGCCACTATGCGTGAACTTAATGTGCGATTATCACATTCACCCTTCTTGAAGGACCCTTTCCCGACTAAACGTAGGGTGACCCGGAGTTCTCCGGGGATGATCCCCTTAACCCGGGTATCTCCACCTCACCCGCTCGTCGAGCCAGCACCCTTCCAGCTCAACCTTCCCAATCTCCTCAACGTCATCCATCTCCTAGTCATCCACTTGCCGGGCAATTTCGCGTACCGCAGCCAGTGCTTTTACCAACGTCATCCGCCTCCAGCTGCGAGCTTCCCCCGGACTATGCTGTGAACACCGGGTAAACTACATTTGCTTACATTCTCTCGCACTTGTTATCTTTCTTTTTTCCATACATTCCACTAATCAATGTCTCCTTTTTTTCAGCGCCACAGTTACGCTGAGTGACCCGGATATTCCTGAAGCAGAAAGGCAGGGAGAGGAGAAGCCGAGTAATAACATGGACATTGAGGTTGAGGACGAGGCCGAGGACGGAAATAAAGAAGACCCTTTTAAGGACCCACCTCCACCAAAAGCTGCATCACCCCAGCCCTCTGAGGAGGTGGACGAAGATATCATTTTGGAGACCAAGTCGGGTTCTCCTAACCCGGACACTCAAACGGTCCGGGTTTCGACCCCCAGACCCGGAGCAACCCTTCAACAGGAAGACCAATCTTCCGGCCCTTCTCGACTTCGCCCTGAAGACATGACCTTTGCGCAAATGCTAGATGCCCTCCATACCTTGAAGGGTGATGAAGAAAACATACTGGACGCCTTAATAACCAAGCACGAGGTAATCCCGAGTAGTACCAATTGTTTCCACACATAGTCCCCAAGTTCCGAGTAAATTACTAAGTAACTTGCTTGGAACTTTGTATAATGTTTCTGGCTAATCCCTCTTCATGCTTCCTTACAGGACTATGTTTCACAGTTGGAGAAGAAACTGGCCAAGTCCACCAAGCGCATTGAAAAAGAAACGGCCCTTCGTGAAGCTGCGGAGACTGAAGCTCGCAGGTGCCAAAAAATGACGAAAAGGTACAGGAAAAGGGCTCACAAGGCTAAGGACAAACTGACAACACTTTCCGTGCAAATTGCTGACGTTTATCGTACCGCGACCGGTAAGATTTTTGAATTTCACCTTTTCTATGACCCGGATTTCTTTGATATGAACCACTGTACTTGCTTACTTATTATCTTTGCTCCCTTTGCCCCTTTAGCAGGCCCAAGTGATGCTGCCCCCGAAGAAGATGACGCTGCTAAGCTAAAAACCATCAAAAATACTCTTCGCCAACTTTGCGGCGGGGTTAGCTGGATACTTGATGAGTTGCGACTGCCGGGTGTCAGGCCAAATAATATGAAGAGATTACTGGAATTCTGCTCCACGATCCCCGAGTGGATTTGGCACTGGAAACGGTCCTCCTGCCGATTTGGGGTAACCCGGGGCTCGCATTGGCTAAAGCCTACGCTCCCAGGCTAGAGCTGGCCAAACTTATGAGCGGATTTCCAGAGTTCAACTTGGATGGGTCCAAGTTTTTGCCAAAGGACTTCAAGGCTATTCAGAAAGAAGTCCGTCATCCGGCTAGCGTTATTGCTGATAGCTTAGAGATTGATGTGATTCTCCCTGCTTATGATGCTAATGACAAGATTGTCAAGGCGAACCGCCCCCAGCCGTTCGATATGCTTGCCCGTTGGAAGGAGGAGGCAATCAAGATAAGGCACGAAGCTGCCAAGAAGGCCGATGCCGACTCTGCTCCTGCAACTTCGCAACCCGGGACTGCTACTGATCCGAGTGGCGCCGCCACCACCAGTGGCAACAAGGGCGAGGCCAAGATGGATCCTGCAGCTTGAAGTAATGAATATCGCCTGTCATTCCATATGCGTCAGTCGGCAAAGCGTCGTTAAAACAGCTTTATTATTTGTTTTAAGCGGAGCGCCTGTGCTCTTTTGATACTTTAGAGTTTTTGTAATATTTTTGCTTATACTCCCGATGCACTTTGCGCCCCTTTGGGCTTTTGATTAATGTGTCTTTGCACCCGCTTTTTCTTGATACCCACTTACTTTATTCTTGATACCTTGTACTTTTACCCCCCCTTTTTTTTTATGCTTTCCTTGGCGAGACCCAACCTCCGGGTTTCGTTGACATCTGGGGAACGGGCTTTCACCCGGATCCCTAAGCCCCCGAGACCCGGATGCCTGGCTCGTTGGAATTTTATCGGCTGGATTACGCTGTTTCTTCTTCAGAGCTCCCAAGTCCCCCAGTCCGGGTTTCCGCGTCTGGGACACGTGATTGTTTCTTTTCAAGGAAACGAATCGCCTGTCGCTAAATGCCCAAGACTTCAGGACAGCTTTTTATGATGTTTGAAGTTATGCTTGATAATCGTTGAGTTTCCGGCTGCTAGCCTTATACTCTGCATAACTTGTGGTTTAGATGACCCTTTCAACTACCTTGTACTATAAGCCGGCTTTCGCGTGGATACCATGTTGTTACATCAATACGAAAACGGGGTCAAGCGAGTCCCGTTTGGGTCTCATGACCGACATTAATCGTAAGCGAACGAATCATGCCACTTTGTTGCGAGTCACATCGAGCTTAAGTAAGAATAGCCGAGAAATTTGGACTTCTTTGTCCGGTTATAAGATTGTAGCCGCACTCGTTTTTTCGAGTGACGGCCCCTATAACTCATTGGCATCAAGGCCGGGTCTTTTTTGAGTTTGCAGCTGTGCTTATAGGAGCAACCAGCCCTCAAGACCTGAATATGCACACCGTATAAATGACAATTGCCTCTTTTCCTGATAATCTCCTTTTTATTTGATATGAGAAAATTAGGCCAGCAAGCCACCTCATTAAAAACCCATCCAGTCCCCAAGGGTGCCCCGGATAGGAAAAGAGTGCGTCTGAAACCTGCTGCCTGTTACATCGTTTTCTACTAAGTATAGTACGGACGTAGCTGAGCCACGTTCCATGGTCTATCTCTCTCTTGCATAGGTGCAGTAGTGTGAGCAGTGTCGTTGATTGTGGCCGATTCTTCTCTTGCATCTATCAAGTAATACGACCCATTATGCAGACTCCGGCTTACGATGAAAGGTCCTTCCCATGGTGGCGATAGTTTGTGCTTTCCCTCGTTTGTCTGAACCAAGCGCAGGACCAAGTCTCCCTCTTGGAAGACCCGGCTTTTCACCCGCCGGCTATGATACCTTCGCAAGTCCTGCTGATATATGGCTGATCTTTCCAAGGCTTGCTCCCTTTGCTCTTCTAACATATCCACGGCGTCTTGCCGAGTCTTCTCGTTCTCCACTTCGACATAGGCTGTCACTCTTGGTGAATCATGAATGATGTCGCTTGGTAATACTGCTTCCGCGCCGTAGACCATGAAGAAAGGTGTCATCTGGGTGGATCGGTTGGGTGTAGTATTGATACCCCAGACCACGGAAGGAAGTTCTTCAACCCATGCCCCAGCGGCCCTGATACAAGGAACCCTCAGTCGTGGTTTCAATCCACGAAGTAGCTCTTGGTTTGCCCTCTCCACTTGCCCGTTGGCTTGCGGATGTGCCACTGATGCTACATCAAGCCTGATTCCATTGCTGCCACAAAATTTTTCCATCTCTCCAAGGGACATGTTGGTTCCATTATCGGTAATTATGCTGTGGGGGTATCCAAACCGGTATATAATTCTTTTCAGGAACTTGACCGCTGTGGCCGCTTCGCAATTGGTGACTGGCATAACCTCCACCCATTTGGTAAACTTATCAACAGCCACTAAAAGGTGCGTCTTCTTGCATGGTGACATATGGAAGGGGCCAACCATGTCCATACCCCAAACAGCGAATGGCCAAGTTAATGGGATGGTCCGTAACTCCATAGCCGGCACATGAGTTTGGCGAGCGTACCTTTGACATCCGTCGCACCTTGCCACTATCCGTTCCGCGTCTGCTAGAGCTGTGAGCCAGAAGAACCCATGCCGATAGGCCTTGGCCACAAGGGACCTTGTGGACGCATGATGCCCACAATCACCTTCATGGATCTCCTTAAGGATCTGTCGGCCTTCTTCTGGTGTCACACAGCGCAAAAAGACTCCTGCCGCACTTCTCTTGTACAATTCCCCATTGATAATAGCATATCCTTTTGCCCGCCTCAGGATTTGTCTTGCTAGTACCTCCTGTTCTGGTAGTTCGCCCCGTGATAAGTAGGCCAGATATGGCTCTGTCCATTCGGGAACGTCACGTATTGTAGCCACGAGCTCCACATCCGGGTCTCGATTTGCTAGTTCTTCTTCAGACTCGGATTTAACTGACGGTCGCCATAGCTCGTCCAGGAAAACATTAGGTGGAACCGGCTCCCTGCGCGAGCCGAGTCTGGCGAGTGCGTCTGCTGCCTCGTTTTTTCTTCTGTCTATGTGCTCCACTTCATACCCGGAGAAACACCCGGCAACCCTATCAACCTCCCTGCGGTACGCTGCCATAGTGGCGTCCTTCCTATCCCAGGTTCCTGATACCTGCTGCACCACGAGATCCGAATCTCCAAAGCATCGTATCCTTTTAATGTTCATCTCCTTGGCTACCTTTAAGCCATGCAACAGAGCCTCATACTCGGCCACGTTGTTTGAACAATCGAAGTGAATCTGCAGCACGTAACTTAGTTTATCCCCCTTTGGTGATGTCAGCACCACTCCGGCTCCTGACCCCTCGTACTGCTTTGATCCATCGAAGTGCATGGTCCATGACTCGGAACTTGGAACTGCGGTAACCATTCCAGTGTGCGTCCAGTCGTTAACGAAATCAACCAAAGCCTGTGACTTGATTGCCGATCTGGGCTCGTAGCTGATATGATAATCTCCCATCTCTATTGCCCATTTGGCTATTCTTCCCGTTGCATCCGAGTTTCTGATGATATCCGACATTGGTATTGAACTAACCACTGTTATGGGATGTTCTTGGAAATATGGCTTCAACTTCCGGCTGGCCATAAAGACCCCAAACACCAATTTTTGCCAATGTGGGTAACGCTGCTTCGCTTCCGATAACACCTCGCTGACATAATAAACCGGCCTCTGGACCGGGTAACCTTTCCCATCTTCTTTGCGTTCCACGACAACTACTGCGCTGACGGCTCGGGGACCGGCTGCCACGTATAATAACATAGGCTCTTTAGGACCCGGCGCCGCTAGTACTGGCGCTTCAGATAACTGCTTCTTTAGTGCTTCAAACGCCTCATCTGCCTCCTGATCCCATACGAACTTATCTGACTTCCGCAAAGCCGGTACAAGGGTATTGCCTTTTCTCCAAGCCTGGATATGAACCGGCTCAAGGCTGCTACGCAGCCCGTGAGCTTTTGAACGTGCTTCAAATTTTCCGGTTTCTTCAAAACTCTGGATGGCCTTGATTTTATCCGGGTTTGCCTCGATTCCTCTCTCGGAGACTATAAAGCCGAGTAACTTCCCGGCCGGAACTCCGAATACACACTTCGTTGGGTTAAGCTTCATCTGATACCTTCTCAAGCTTTTAAACGTTTCCTTTAAATCATCAATAAATGTCTCTGCCTTCGGGTCTTAATAACCACATCATCCACATACGCGTGCACGTTGCGCCCAATTTGATCCTCGAAGCACTTCTGAATACACCGCTGGTAAGTTGCACCCGCGTTTTTCAATCCAAACGTCATGGTTTTGTAACAGAAGGCCCCAAAAGGGGTTATGAATGACGTCTTCTCCCAATCCTCCCTCTTGAGTTTAATCTGGTGGTACCCCGAATATGCGTCCAAGAAACATAGCAAGTCGCTTCCGGCTACCGCGTCTATGATTTGGTCTATTCTTGGCAGCGCGAACGGATCCTTTGGGCAATGTTTGTTGAGGCTCGTGAAATCGATGCACATCCTCCATTCATTTGTCTTTTTCATCACAAGAACTGGATTTGCTAACCAGTCGGGGTGAAATACTTCCATGATAAAGCCTGCGGTTAATAGTCGCGCGATTTCCTCACCTATAGCTCTTCTCCTTTCCTCGTTCATTTTTCTCAAACCTTGCTTCACAGGCCTGGCCCTGGGATCCACATGCAAACTGTGCTCTGCCAACTCGGTGGGGATACCCGGCATGTCGCTGGGTGTCCAGGCGAACACGTCCGCATTTGAGCGTATGAACTCCACTAGAGCCTTTTCTTGCGCGCTTTCCAAATTGGACCCTATAGTGAACTGCTTGGTGGGGTCTCCTTCCACAAAATCTACTTTCTTGGTGTCTTGGGCCGCCTTAAATTTTACTCTTTCGTCCTCAGAATCTGGTCTTCTCAATGCTGTGCCATCATCCGGATCCACCTGAGACCGGTAATATTTAAGTTCTTCCTTTCTGCAGGCTTGCTCAGCCATTACCGAATCTCCCTCGTCGCACTCTGCTGCTATATCCCGGTTTCCATGGATAGTGATGGTCTGCTTGGGGCCTGGAATCTTTAACTGCAAATATACATAGCACGGCCTAGCCATGAACTTAGCATAAGCCGGCCTTCCGAACAATGCGTGGTAAGGACTGTGCAACCTGACCACCTCAAACGTGAGCCATTCTACCCGATAGTTATCTACTGACTCTCCGAAGGCTACTTCCAATGTAATTTTTCCTTCGGGGCGCGCCGAATGACCCGGCACGATTCCATGAAAAACCGTCGAACTTTTCTGTAGCTGAGATTCTTTGAGGTTCATGCGCAAGAAGGTTTCCCAATATAGGATGTTGATGCTGCTCCCTCCGTCCATCAATACCTTTCTCAATTCATAACCATTGACCTGTGGCGAGACTACTAATGCCAGGGTTCCGGGGCGCTCTATTCCTTCCGGATGATCCCTTCTGCTCCACGTTACCTCTTGCTCTGCCCATCTCAAGTATCCCGGAGCGGCCGAGGAAACTGAATCCACTGTCTGTTTTAACGCCTTTTTGTCCCTGTTGGAAGTCCTGTAACATGCACATGATATTGTCCTTCTAAATTGAGCGTACGTACCATACCGATGAAGATGCTGATTTGGCCAATCGACACCGTGGATCCGGATTCGAGGTGATCCGGCTCCAACTCCCACCCGGAATTGTCCACTATCTTTTCTCCTTCGCCATTGGAGTAGATCTCGCCGACGACAAAGTTCTTCATGTTCTTCCGAGCTTCTCCCGTGATGTAAACACCTTTGGACGCAGGCCCCACGGTGGGCGCCAACTGTCGTGGGATAATCACGGCAGATGTTAACTGGGGTAACTGATCTTGGGGCAAGTCGACACAGGTATTTGGGAGAGGGTTTAGCTCAAAGGAAGACATAACGGAAAGCAATCTAAGAACCGGAAAATAACTCGCCGGATCTCAATATGAATTACGCTGGATACTCGATAACAGGTGTTACAACTATGACTTGAATCTCTGGCAAACTAAACCTAGGGGCCGGTTTATAAAGCACCCGTACACCCCTAACTTGCCCTTCAAGGCACATCTTGAGTCCTACTCGAACTCCACATACAAACCCTAACTTCCCTTATCGCAGCCCACAATCCGGGTTACGAATCTTACAAGCCTTTGGGCCTTCCGGTAATCTCTTTACCCCTAGCCGGATATCGCTCAGCACACCTCGGGCCGGATTATATCTTGAAGTGGGCCTACCGGGTTACTATCCCCCCATCATGCATCTTTTGAATCTAAAACTTGTTGATTAAGCATGGGAACAAAATTTGCAACTTCCTACTTTATTTGCTAGCTCCTGGACTTTGCCATTTTCTTGGGTTCTTCTTGCTACATGAGTTCCATGTTTTCCAGATCTAGTTACACAATCGTACAACAATTGTTCCATGTATAGATTCGGCATGAAGGGATGCAACTAGAATATTATTTTAGCAACTTGTTTGGTCGAGTAATGTAACTTCTAGGGTGTTAAATTGAAGTAAATCCAGCTCTGGTGATGTTCAACCTTTTTCTTAGCTATGACATGCAACTCTTTTTTTTGTGTGATGTGTAGCTTTTAGGGCTTGTGTGAAGTAAAATAGATATGGTGTTGTGTACCTTTTCTGGACCTATGTGCAACTTACTTGACACCAGTTTACAAAGTGTATAGTGTAGCGTTTATAACTATTTGGGAGAAGTGTACATAAAAACAGGAAAAGTGTGGTTGTAGGGGAAATTTTTTGTAGCCCCATGATGCAAGTCTGGTCTTGTTGGGGAATGGGTAAGGGGATACCGTACCTTCCACCCATATAAATCGGAATGGGATCTTGTCGGTTCATATGCCATATTCCGGTTTATGACTGGGCAAAGTGGGCCATGAAGCGGCCTGCAAACAATTGAAGACCCGGATGTGCCCAAGCATGACCTGGAGACAGAAGCAGGTCCAGCCCAGAGCCCAGGAAACAGGTGCGGAGGCCCAAGGCTGGACGGGAGCGTCCGATTTATAGAATAACCACGTTAGGACTCCGACAACGGGTATAACCCGGATCATCTTGTAACCTGGGACTCGTCCACTATATAAGGACGTAGATGAACATGTTCTAACAGATAGCAATAGTTCTCGAGACATCTAAAGCCAAAGTCGCTCCTTGTAATCGAGACCTTGATTTCCCAATAGCAAAAAGGCAGGAGTAGGTTGTACCCTCAATAGAGGGGACGAACCTGGGTAAACTCGCGTCTCTCGTTTCCACCTCAACCCTTCCGATACTTCGCTCAGTAGAAATAGCCTCACAATCTAGTTCTCGGAAGAGGACACTTGCCGTGAAAACCCCACGACAGTTGGCGCCCACCATGGGGCCGGCTCGCGGAAGCGTCGTTTTTTTGGAAGGAGCCTTGTCTGTGATCGAGAAGCTCGCGATCGGCTGGCTCAGGAGGAGCCGGCGCGAAAACTATTATAACCATGACACATGGGGACCAAAATTCACTTTCGTCGAGTCCGGGTTTCGAGTTCCCTTTGGTGGAATTCATGTGTTCGTTGGGTTCTTAGGAGGAACCGACCGGGAGCTGGATCAAGAATCTGACTCGGTTTCTAGAGAAGTCACGATCGTGCATTTAGATGGAGAATATTCAGTAGGCAACAGAGATGACCAGTATGAAACATGTTCAATTCACCAGCTCTTTTAAGATCGACTGGGAGGGAATCTGGAACGGGGCCTGAAAAGTTTGGCAGAGACAATTCCACATGCAACCGTCTATATGGCAGGATCAGCACGTCCTACAGACTCTAGGTATGATAGCAGCGGAAATCTAATCATAACTACAGTTTCAAACCCGGCCCCAGGGGACACGGGAGTTTCAGGTTCTACGCCAATTGGACCAAGGGCAGCCCCGGCAACTGGTTCAGGAGAAACAAGTTCTGGACCGGAAGACCCGGTGGTCGGTCTGACTGCGCCCACCCCATATAACCCAAGGCCTGAACTAATAACAACTATGGACTCGTTAAACGAGATCCTAGCCACTCCAATTACACCAGAAAATTTGGTACAGCGTAACACGGAGATAGAGAGACTCCGGCAAGATTTAACTCGTGCTTGTCAGGAAATCGAGACTGAGGTCACATGTATAAACAAGTCACGTTCGGACGTTATGGAAGAGGAATAACGGTTGGAAGCCGAGGGACTCCAATTAATACCCAACGTTTGTTCGGATGATATTCGGAGGGTGGATTATTAGTCATAGATGTAGTTGGATGACGGTCTACGTATTTTGTTGTAATTCCCGCATGAATCACATAGTAATCTTTATATCTTGCATATGCACTACGGTGCAACCTTCATTTCTTTCAATTGCCCAGCTGTAATTTTTTCACCACACATGTTATTTATGTTTCACGGAGAGACACCACTAGTGAACTGTGGACCCCGGTCCATTTTCTCATACTGAAAATACACACACTGCTTCCACGGTTTTCATACTGCTGCTACTCCTTTCATAATGTTCTCATACTGTTTTTCACACCATACGTTTAACATATTTGTGTTCAGCAAAATTGGTGAGATTGACAACCTCACTGCTTTGTTGCGGCAAAGTGATTTGATTGTGTTGTGTAGGTTCCACGTTGATGCTGAACCGGTAGTGCGCCCTGCCATCTCAGCTGCATCAACCTTCAGAAGTGCTTCTTCCTCCTACTAGTCGATTAAACCTTGGTTTCTTTTCTGAGTGAAAACTTGCTGCTGCACTCTTCACACCTTGCACTTGGGGTCTCCCAACGAGCGCGTGTCCACACTCCATCAAGCTTTTCTGGCGTCGTTGCCAGGGAGGAAGAGAATTTCTACAAGGGGATTCTCTCACTTCCAATCTCTTTAATTTGTTTCTGTTTTGCTTAGTTTATTTTTTCTTGTTTGCTTCTCTTTATCAAAAACACACAAAAAATAGTTCTTATTCTAGATGTAGTTTTATTCGTGTTTTTAGTCTTGTTAAAATGACTACTCCTGAGAACACTAAGTTTTGTGACTTTACTAGCACCAACAACAATGATTTCATTAACACACCTATTACTCCACCTGATCCTACCATTGATTTTTATGAGATTAAGCCTGCCCTGTTAAACCTTGTTATGAGAGAGCTATTTTCTAGTGTTATTACTGATGATGATGCTGCCCATCTTAATAATTTTGTTGAACTATGTTTGATGCAAAAATATAAAGATGTAGATGGAGATATTAGTAAACTAAAATTGTTTCCTTTCTGTTTGAGAGGAAGAGCTAAAGAATGGTTGCTGTCTTTGTCTAGAAATAGTATTGATTCTTGGACTAAGTGTAAAGATGCTTTCATTGGAAAATATTATCCTCATGCTAAGATTATATCTTTAAGAAGTAGCATTATGAATTTTAAGCAACTTGATAATGAGCATGTTGCTAAAGCTTGGGGAAGAAGGAAATCTTTAGTAAAGAATTTTCCCACTCATGGACTGACTACTTGGATGATCATCCAAACCTTTTATGCAGGTCTAAATTTTTCTTCAAGAAACCTTATGGATTCAGCTGCTGGAGGAACCTTTATGTCCATTACCTTTGGGTCAGCAACAAAGCTTCTTGATGATATGATGGTAAATTATTCTGAATGGCACACTGAGAGAGCTACAACTGGTAAGAAGGTAAATTCTGTTGAAGAAACCTCCTCTTTGAGTGATAGACTTGATGCTATTATGTCTATGCTTGTGAATGGACATGCTCCTTTTGATCGAAATATTGTTCCTTTAGCCTCTTTTGTTGCTCAAGAAGAGCATTTTGATGTGAACTTCATTAAAAATAATAATTTCAACACCAATGCTTATAGGAATAATTTTGGTAGCAACAATTTTAGGCCATATCCTTTTAATAGTGGTAATAATGATAGAACTGGAATGTCTAACGAAAGAATTTCAGAAGTTAAAAGAGCCACTAAAGACTTTATGCAAAAACAATATGAGCAAAATAAACTATTTACGAAAACCATGGAGGAACAATCTGTTATGCTAAGAAATATCAGCTATCAACTTGAGAGTTTAAATAGAGAAATATCTGGGTTGCAAGTTAAAATTGCTCATGCTGAAACTTCTATTTCATCCATGTCTAGAGCTGAATCTTCTTTGATTAATAGAATGACTGCTAAAACTGAAACCATAGATGAGAATACTTTTGCTGCTACAAATGCTATCCAAATTCGAATTGACGATAATGTTAGGATGTTAGCTGAATTGCATGCTAGATGGGAAAGAGAAGATGAAATAGCTAGAAAGAATAATATAGCTAATGTTTGCACCATTACCACCACTAGTAAAACTGAACCCTCTCATGCTAATAAACCTTCTACTATCAATGTTAAAGTAATTAGTGTTGGAAATACTCCCACTTCTGCTATTAAAAATGCAAAACTGCCTAAAACTGCTAAAAATGTTCCTGATAAAACTGCTGAAATCTTTAGAAACATGGGAGACAATGGTCCCATTACCTTTGATAAAAATGATATTGACTTTGATGATTGCAACATAACTGAAGTGATTAAGTTCTTACAAAAGCTTTCTAGTTGTCCTAATGCTAGTACTATGAATATGGCTGTCACAAAACATATTACAAGTGCTCTCATGCAAATTAGAGAGGATGAATTAAGATGTGAAGCCTCTATCCCTAGGAAGCTTGGTGATGGTTGGGAACCCATTATTCAAATGAAAGTGAATGATTTTGATTTTAATTCTCTATGTGATCTTGGTGCTAGTATCTCTGTTATGCCCAAGAAACTCTATGACATTCTTGATTTACCACCATTGGAACCCTGCTATTTGGATGTTCGTCTTATTGATAATGTTAGAAAGAAACCTTTGGGGAGAGTTGATGATGTTCTTATCATGGTTAATAATAATCTTGTCCCCTTTTATTTTGTTGTCTTGAATATTGAATGCAATGCTTCTTGTCCAATTGTTTTGAGAAGACCTTTTCTTAGAACTGTTGGTGTTGTTATTGATATGAAAGAGGGGAATATTAAATTTCAGTTCCCACTCAAGAAAGGTATGGAACACTTTACTAGAAATTGAATGAAGTTGATTTTTCATTCTATTATTCTAAAAATTACAATTTTGATTCTTCTTCACTTGAAAACACTTGATTCCACTTTTCTGGGCCTAGCTAAAAGGCGTTAAAGAAAAGCACTTCTTGGGAGATAACCCATGGTTTTATTTTTTGCTTTGTTTTTCTCTGTTTTCTTTGAATCAAGGGGGTTTATACTTCTGTAGAAACTCCTTTGTATCTTTATTTTCATGTTTTAGTTGTGTCAAGTAAAGTTTCTGAAGAGAGTTGGAGTTGGTTTTGGATTTCTGCGCAGGAAACAGATTTCTGCTGTCCACCGTAAAAAATCGTATAATTTACAGGAAAATCGGAATGACCTGAAATTTGTTGTGCTTATTCCTAAGCTAATTCCGCAAATTTTGCATTCTTTAAGTTTATCGATCTGAGCAACGTAAGTGACCCAAAAAAATTCGTATTTACAGACCGTTCTGGTTTTGACAGATTCTGTCATTTTTCTTGCATTTGCTCTTTTACAATGTCAAGTGGATTTCCTTGCTTAATGAAACATCAGTGGATGTATCTAATGTTTAAAGATATCAATATAACTTGTTCCCATACAGAACCCATGGATTTTTTGTATTGCTGCACTAACCCTCTAATGCGAATTACTCTTTGAGTGTGGTGTGAAGGAAATTTTCAAGGGTCAAGAGAAGAGGGTGATATATGTGATCAAGAAGAGTGAACGGTCAAAGCTTGGGGATACCCCCGTGGTTCATCCCAGAAAATACTAAGAAAACTCAAGAATCTAAGCTTGGGGATGCCCAAGTCATCCCCTTTTTCATCAACAATCTATGAGGTCACTTCTAGTGAAACTATATTTTTATTCGGCCACATCGTATGAAGTTTGCTTGGAGCGTCTGTTTGTTTTTATTTTGTTTTACTTTGTTTTCCTTTCTACAATAATATATTTGGATCCTAGCATTCCTTGTTTGGGAGAGAGACACGCAACACTTTTTTGTTGTAATACTTGCTATGCTAGTATTCTTAGTTTTTTCTTCTAGCTGCTGCAAAAATTCTTGTTTTCTTTGCATCTCTTATCCAGAGCTATTAGTTTTAGTAGAGTTGTATGAGTACTCTCATATTTCTTTCTGTGTCACTTAGAGAGTTTTTGTTAAAACATACTTTTTATGGTGCTTGTTGGGAAAAGAAACTGCTGCTTGTAGTAGAATTTATAACGGTGCAAGTAGAAGTTTGTATAGATTGTGGCTAGACTTTTTCATATCATGCTAGATTTTATCTTAATTCTAAATCCTAGTGGTTATTTAGTAGCATTATTAGTCTCAAATAGCTGAGAGTGTTTAATGTGTCATTGGAAGAATCATGAGTTGTTCTTGTCATATTGAAGCATAAATTTGTGGTGTTCTCCTTTGAATGTTTTGTTTGGTTGACTTGGCGCATGCTCACGCCTTGTTTATGACTACGAACCAGTCACTTATAACCTCTATGATCATTTAGTTTTTGAACTTGTGGTATCGCTTATGCTTTGATTAATGATGTTTATGTCGCTATGCATGATTATGTCTCTTATGCTCTCTTGATTTGTCTCTCCCAGTCTTTTTCTAGCCTCCACCTGTACTGAGTATGAGCTCTACTCGTGCATCCAACTCCCAAAAACCAAAGTATGCCAAATGTGTCCACCATACCTACCTACATGTGGTATTTAACCGCCACTCCAAAGTAAATTGCTCATGTGTTACCTTTAAAACTTTCAAAATTACTCTTGTTTTGTGCTCCTGTTTTAGCTCATGAGGACATAAATAGAGATTCTTTATCTCACTTGTGTATTGGACTTTCACACCCTCGACTAGTGGATTCATCCTATTATCCAATTGATAGAAGAGCTGGCAGCGGGGTGTCCATCCCCAAATTAATAACAACAAATTCTCTTCACTATTTTTGCCCCTCATTTATCAGTCAAAGCATAATTGTGTAAACAAAAGAGAAAGAGGGATGACCTTCTACCCAGATGCGTCCTTCTATGGGAGCCTCTCTTGTGAAGTCTAGTTGGTTTGTGACGTACTGTATTTTCTGTTTACCATTCATTGACATAAGCATACACCTCTCTAAAAATAGACACTCCTCCACGGTATGTGATCGTTGGTAGGCACCCAAGGATTCGGTTAGCCATGGTTTGTGTAAAATGGATGGGAGGAGTGTCAAACATTTATACATCTGTTTAATAAAATAAAAGCTCTAGCACATGAGTGATCCATGCTTCCCTCTGCGAAGGGCCTTTCGTTTACTTTTATGTTGAATTTCCATCTTCTAACTTTATGCACAATTGAGAGAGCATAGTTGCCATTTTGAGTTTAATGTGCATTTGTCCCAGAAACATTATTAATTGATTCATGATGTGTTATTTTTTGTTCTCTAATTATTTCTTATAGTCTTCCTCATGAACTTTGAAGGTGTCCTGGATTTGTGTTTTGCCCCACTCTTAAGGACTAGCGAAATATCACTTTCCCATGTTTTCTTTATAATTGAAACAAACGTATAACTTTTGATGCATTGTTATTCATGATCTTTTATTTGTGTTACTTCTCATGATGCAAGGTGATTGCTATGCTTTATTGTTACAAATTTATTTATCATGCTTGTGTTGTAGTTCTATGATCTCAGCTTACATATGATTTTACATTTTTGATGATCAAGTTTATGTTGGTAGCATGTCACCTCGGAAATTATGTGTTTTTATCGTTTACCAACTCGAGGACGAGTAGGAACTAAGCATGGGGATGTTGATACGTCATAAACATATCCTTAATTTCTGATGTTCCATGTTGTTTTCATGTTGTTTCCTACATGTTTTCTATACACTTTATGTCATTTTTATCGATTTTCTGGACTAACCTGTTGACAAGATGCCACAGAGCCAATTCCATGTTTTCTGTTGTTTTTTGTTTCAGAATAATTGTTGTAGAAATATTCTCGGAATTGGAAAATTGGAAGCCCGGAAGTCTTAGAATTAACGAAGGTTCCACGGAGTCTCGAAGAGGCCCGGAGGGGGGCCATAGGGGGGCCACACCATAGGGCGGCGCGCCCCTGGCCGCGCCTGGGGGTGGTGTGGGCCCCTCGGGTGTCCACCACCATCTCTCTTTCGCCTATTTATACCCTATTTATACCCCCCCCGATACGTGAATCCTAAAAATATACCACTTCGTCTGGAGAAACACCCGAGGCTGCTGTCATCGTCATCCCGAGATCGGGAGGGTTCTGCAGCTCTCCCCGGCACCCTGCCAGGAGGAGAATTCATCACCGGAGGGGTCTACACCACCATGCCCTTCTCCGAAGTGATGCGTGAGTAGTTCATCCCTGGACTACGGGTCCTTAAGAGTAGCTAGATGTTTCTTCTCTACTCTGTATCTCATGTTTAGATCTCATGATCTGCCCTACATGATCGAGATCATCTTTATGTAATGCTACATGTTGTGTTTGCTGGGGTCTGATGAATGTTGAATGCTATGTCTTCTCATTATCAATCTATCATTTTATCTTCATGCATATGTTATTTATGATCTTGCATGCTCTCCATTATTAGTAGATGCTCTGGCCAAGTAGATGCTAGTAACTCCAAGAGGGAATATTTATGCTCGATAGTGGGTTCATGCCTCCTTTGCATCTGTGCTCGAGTGACAGAAATGTGACGGATGTAGGATGTGTTGTTGCCATTAGGGAGAAAACAACGGTGTTTACTTAGTTTACATTGTTTACATTACACACTTTGCTTACTGCGATAATTTGTGGCTTGCAAATTAATACCCAACGTTTGTTCGGATGATATTCGGAGGGTGGATTATTAGTCATAGATGTAGTTGGATGACGGTCTACGTATTTTGTTGTAATGCCCGCATGAATCACATAGTAATCTTTATGTCTTGCATATGCACTACGGTGCAGCCTTCATTTCTGTCAATTGCCCAGCTGTAATTTGTTCACCACACATCTTATTTATCTTTTACGGAGAGACACTACTAGTGAACTATGGACCCCGGTCCATTTTCTCATACTGAAAATACACACACTGCTTCCACTGTTTTCATACTGCTGCTACTCCTTTCATACTGTTTTCCACACCATACGTTTAACCTCTTTGTGTTCAGCAAAATTGGTGAGATTAACAACATCACTGCTTTGTTGCCGAAAATTGATTTTATTGTGCTGTGTAGGTTCCACGTTGCTGCTGAACCGGTAGTGCGCCCTGCCATCTCAATTGCATCAACCTTCAGAAGTGCTTCTTCCTCCTACTGGTCGATTCAACCTTGGTTTCTATTCTGAGTAAAAACTTTCTGCTGCACTCTTCACACCTTGCGCTTGGGGTCTCCCAACGAGCGCGTGTCCACACTCCATCAAGCTTTTCTAGCGCCGTTGCTAGGGAGGAAGAGAATTTCTACAAGGGGATTCTCTCACTTCCAATCTCTTTAATTTGTTTTTGTTTTGCTTAGTTTATTTTATTTTGTCTTGTTTGCTTCTCTTTATCAAAAATACACACAAAAAAGTTCTTATTCTAGATGTAGTTTGATTCCTGTTTTTAGTCTTGTTAAAATGACTACTCCTGAGAACACTAAGTTGTGTGACTTTACTAGCACCAACAACAATGATTTCATTAGCACACTTATTGCTCCACCTGATCCTACCGTTGATTTTATGAGATTAAGCTGCACTGTTAAACCTTGTTATGAGAGAGCTAATTTCTTGTGTTAGTACTGATGATGATGCTGCCCATCTTAATAATTTTGTTGAACTATGTGAGATGAAAAAATATAAAGATGTAGATGGAGATATTAGTAAACTGAAATTGTTTCCTTTCTGTTTGAGAGGAAGGGCTAAAGAATGGTTGCTGTCTTTGCCTAGAAATAGTATTGATTCTTGGACTAAGTGTAAAGATGCTTTCACTGGAAAATATTATCCTCATGCTAAGATTATATCTTTAAGAAGTAGCATTATGAATTTTAAGCAACTTGATAATGAGCATGTTGCTAAAGCTTGGGGAAGAAGGAAATCTTTAGTAAAGAATTGTCCCACTCATGGACTGACTACTTGGATGATCATCCAAACCTTTTATGCAGGTCTAAATTTTTCTTCAAGAAACCTTATGGATTCAGCTGCTGGAGGAACCTTTATGTCCATTACCTTGGGGTCAGCAACAAAGCTTCTTGATGATATGACGGTAAATTATTCTGAATGGCACACTGAGAGAGCTACAACTGGTAAGAAGGTAAATTATGTTGAAGAAACCTCCTCTTTGAGTGATAGACTTGATGCTATTATGTCTATGCTTGTGAATGGACATGCTCCTATTGATCAAAATAATGTTCCTTTAGCCTCTTTTGTTGCTCAAGAAGAGCATTTTGATGTGAACTTCATTGAAAATAATAATTTCAATACCAATGCTTATAGGAATAATTTTGGTAGCAACAATTTTAGGCCATATCCTTTTAATAGTGGTAATCATGATAGAACTGGAATGTCTAATGAAAGCATTTCAGAAGTTAAAATAGCCACTAAAGACTTTATGCAAAAACAATATGAGAAAAATAAAGTATTTACGAAAACCATGGAGCAACAATCTGTTATGCTAAGAAATATCAGCTATCAACTTGAGAGTTTAAATAGAGAAATATCTGGGTTGCAAGTTAAAATTGCTCATGCTGAAACTTCTATTTCATCCATGTCTAAAGCTCAATCTTCTTTGATTAATAGAATGACTGCTAAAACTGAAACCATAGATGAGAACACTTTTGCTTCTACAAATGCTATCCAAATTCGAATTGATGATAATGTTAGGATGTTAACTGAATTGCATGCTAGATGGGAAAGAATAGATGAAATAGCTAGAAAGAATAATATAGCTAATGTTTGCACCATTACCACCACTAGTAAAACTGAACCCTCTCATGCTAATAAACCTTCTACTATCAATGGTAAAGTAATTAGTGTTGGAAATACTCCCACTTCTGCTATTAAAATTGCAAATCTGCCTAAAACTGCTAAAAATGTTCCTGATAAAAGTGCTGAAATCTTTAGAAACATGGGAGACAATGGTCCCATTACCTTTGATAAAAATGATATTGACTTTGATGATTGCAACATAACTGAAGTGATTAAGTTCTTACAAAAGCTTGCTAGTTGTCCTAATGCTAGTACTATGAATATGGCTTTCACAAAACATATTACAAGTGCTCTCATGCAAATTAGAGAGGATGAATTAAGATGTGAAGCCTCTATCCCTAGGAAGCTTGGTGATGGTTGGGAACCCATTATTAAAATGAAAGTGAATGATTTTGATTTCAATTATCTATGTGATCTTGGTGCTAGTATCTCTGTTATGCCCAAGAAACTCTATCATATTCTTGATTTACCACCATTGGAACCCTGCTATTTGGATGTTCGTCTTATTGATAATGTTAGAAAGAAACCTTTGGGGAGAGTTGATGATGTTCTTATCATGGTTAATAATAATCTTGTCCCTGTTGATTTTGTTGTCTTGAATATTGAATGCAATGCTTCTTGTCCAATTGTTTTGAGAAGACCTTTTCTTAGAACTGTTGGTGCTGTTATTGATATGAAAGAGGGGAATATTAAATTTCAGTTCCCACTCAAGAAAGGTATGGAACACTTTCCTAGAAAGAGAATAAAGTTGCTTTTTGACTCTATTATTCGAACAATTACAATTTGGATGCTTATTCACTTGAAAACACTTGATTCCACTTTTCTGGGCCTAGCTAAAAGGCGTTAAAGAAAAGCACTTCTTGGGAGATAACCCATGGTTTTATTTTTGCTTTGTTTTTATCTGTTTTCTTTGATTCAAGGGGTTTTATACTTCTGTAGAAACTCCTTTGTATCTTTATTTTCATGTTTTAGTTGTGCTAAGTAAAGTTTCTGACGAGAGTTGGAGTTGGTTTTGGATTTCTGCGCAGGAAACAGATTTCTGCTGTCCGCCGTAAAAAATTGTATAATTTACAGGAAAATCACAATGACCTGAAATTTGTTGTGGTTATTCCTAAGATAATTCCGCAACTTTTTTGTTCTTTATGTTTTTGATCTGAGGAACGTAAGTGCCCCAAAAATATTCATATTTACAGACTGTTCTGGTTTTGACAGATTCTGCCATTTTTCTTGCATTTGCTCTTTTACGATGTCAAGTGGATTTCCTTGCTTCACGAAACATCAGTGGTTGTATCTAATTTTTAAAGGTATCAATATAACTTGTGCCCATACATAACCCATGGATTTTTGATTGCTGCACTAACCCTCTAATGCGAATTACTCTTTGAGTGTGGTGTGAAGTAAGTTTTCAAGGGTCAAGAGAAGAGGGTGATATATATGATCAAGAAGAGTGCAAGGTCAAAGCTTGGGGATACCCCCGTGGTTCATCCCAGAAAATTCTAAGAAAACTCAAGCATCTAAGCTTGGGGATGCCCAAGGCATCCCCTTCTTCATCAACAATCTATCAGGTCAATTCTAGTGAAACTATATTTTTATTCGACCACAACGTATGAAGTTTGCTTGGAGCGTCTGTTTGTTTTTCTTTTGTTTTCCTTTGTTTTCTTTTGTTTTCCTTGCTACAATAATATATTTGGACCCTAGCATTCCTTGTTTGGGAGAGAGACACGCTCCTTTTTTTCGTTGTAATACTTGCTATGCTAGTATTCTTAGTTTTTTCTTCTAGCTGCTGCAAAAATTCTTGTTTTCTTTGCATCTCTTATGCAGAGCTATTAGTTTTAGTAGAGTTGTGTGAGTAATCTCATGTTTTCTTTCTGTGTCAGTTAGAGAGTTTTTGTTAAAACATAATTTGTATGGTGCTTGTTGGGAAAATAAACTGCTGCTTGTAGTAGAATTTATAACAGTGCAAGTAGAAGCTTCTATAGACCGTGGCTAGACTTTTTCATATCATGCTAGATGTTATTTTAATTCTAAATCCTAGTGGTTATTTAGTAGCATTATTAGTCTCAAATAGCTGAGAGTGTTTAATGTGCCATTGGAAGAATCATGAGTTGTTCTTGTCATATTGAAGCATAAATTTGTGGTGTTCTCCTTTGAATGTTTTATTTGGTTGACTTGGCGCATGCTCATGCCATGTTTATGACTACGAACCAGTCACTTATAGCCTCTATGATCATTTAGTTTTTGAACTTGTGGTACCACTTATGCTTTGATTAATGATGTTTATGTCGCTATGCATGATTATGGCTCTTATGCTCTCTTGATTTGTCGCTCCCACTCTTTTTCTATCCTCCACCTGTACTGAGTATGAGCTCTACTCGTGCATCCAACTCCCAAAAACCAAAGTATGCCAAATGTGTCCACCATACCTACCTACATGTGGTATTTAACCGCCACTCAAAAGTAAATTGCTCATGTGTTACCTTTAAACCTTTCAAAATTACTCCTTTTTGTGCTCCTGTTTTAGCTCATGAGGACGTAAATAGAGATTCTTTATCTCACTTGTTGATTGGACTTTCACACCCTGGAATAGTGGCTTCATCCGCTTATCCAATATATAGAAGAGCTGGCAGCGGGGTGTCCAGCCCCAAATTAATAACAACAAATTCTCTTCACTATTTTTTCCCTTGATTTATCAATCAAAGCATAATTGTGTAAACAAAAGAGAAAGAGGGATGACCTTCTACCCAGATGCGTCCTTCTATGGGAGCCGCTCTTGTGAAGTCTAGTTGGTTTCTGACATACTGTATTTTATGTTTACCATTCGTTGACATAAGCATACACCTCTCTAAAAAAATAGACACTCCTCCACGGTATGTGATCGTTGGCAGGCACCGAAGGATTCGGTTAGCCATGGTTTATGTAAAATGAATGGGAGGAGTGTCAAAAATTTATACCTCTGTTTAATAAAATAAAATCTCTAGCACATGAGTGATCCATGCTTCCCTCTGCGAAGGGCCTTTCTTTTACTTTTTGTTGAATTTCCATCTTCTAACTTTATGCACAGTTGAGAGAGCATAGTTGCCATTCTGAGTTTAATGTGCATTTGTCCCAGAAACATTATTAATTGATTCATGATGTGTTATTGTTTGTTCTGTAATTATTTGTTCTAGTCTTCCTCAT
>JAPCYS010001792.1:0-14317 GCA_028641055.1 Alopecurus myosuroides | reverse complement strand
CCTTCAAAGTTCATGAGGAAGACTAGAGCAAATAATTCGAGAACAAAAAATAGCACATCATGAATCAATTAGTGATGTTTATGGGACAAATGCACATAAAACTCAGAATGACAAAAATGCTCTCTCAACTGTGCATAAAGTTAAAAGATGGAGACTCAACATAAAAGTAAAAGAAAGGCCCTTCGCAGAGGGAAGTGGGGATCACTCATGTGCTAGTGCTTTTTATTTTATTAACCAGAGGTATTAAAAGTTTGACACTCCTCCCATCCATCTTTCACAATCCATGGCTAACCGAATCCTCAGATGCCTGCCAACAATCACATACCATGGAGGAGTGTCTATATTTTAGGAGAGGTGTATACTAATGTCAACGAATGGTAAACAGGAAATACAGTACGTCACAAGCCAACTGGATTCACAAGAGCGGCTCCCATATGAAGGACGCATCTGGGTAGAAGGTCATCCCTCTTTCTCTTTTGTTTACACAATTATGCTTTGACTGATAAATCATGGGCAAAATTAGTGAAGAGAATTTGTTTGCATTAATTTGGGGCTGGGCACCCCGCTGCCAGCTCTTCTATCATTTGGATAAGCGGATGAAGTCACTAGTCCAGGGTGTGAAATCCAGTCAACAAGTGAGATAAAGATTCTCTATTGACGTCCTCGTGAGCAAAAATAAGAACACAAAACATGAGTAATTTTGAAAGTTTTAAAGGTAGCACATGAGCAATTTACTTGGAGTGGCGGTTAAATACCACATGTAGGTAGGTATGGTGGACACAATGGGAAAAATTTGGTTTTAGGGAGTTGGATGCACGAGTAGAGCTCATACTCAGTACAGGTGGAGGCTAGTAGAAGACTGGGAGCGACAAATCAAGAGAGCATAAGAACCATAATCATGCATACCGACATAAACATCATTAATTAAAGCATAAGCGGTATCATAAGTTCAAAAACTAAATGGTCATGGAGGCTATTCGTGACGGTTTCATAGTCATAAACATGGTGTGAGCATGCGCCAAGTCAACCAAATAAAACATTCGAAAGAGAATACCTTAAATTTATGCTTTAATATGAAAAAAAAACAACTCATGAATCTTTCAATGGCATATTAAATACTCTCATATATTTGAGGCTATTCATGGTACTCAATAACCACAAGGCTTTAAAACTAAAATCACATTTAGCATGGCGCCATGAAAAAGTTCTAGCCACAGTCTATACAAGTTTCTACGTGCACCGTTATAAATTCTACTTCAAGCAGCAGTTTCTTTTCCTAACAAGCACCATACAAAATATGTTTAAAAAAATACTCTACATGATACAACAAGCAAACATGAGAGTACTCACATAACACTACTAAAACTAACAGCTCTGATAAGAGATGCATGCAAAACAGAAGCTAAATAAATGCACCAGCCAGACAAAGATTAACAATACAAAGTATTCCCATGAAAAAGAGGAGCATGTCACTCTCCCATACAAGAATGCTGGGGTCTAACCAAGATTATTGCAAAAAAAAAATTTGAAAGCAAAAAATAAAAGACGCTCCAATTAAAGCACATAAGATGTGACCGAATAAAAATATAGTTTCACTAGAAGTGACCTGATAATTTGTCGATGAAGAAGGGGATGCCTTGGGAATCCCCAAGCTTAGATGCTTGAGTCTTCTTGGAATTTGCTGGGATGTACCACCAGGGCATCCCCAAGCTTAGTCTCTTCACTCTTCTTGATCACGTCATATCATCCTCTTCTCTTGACCCTTGAAAACTTCCTTCACACCAAACTTCTCACAATCTTCATTAGCAACGTTAGTGCAATCGAAATAATAAATTCACATGGTTCAGTTTCAACACAAGCCTAACACTCAAAAACACATTAGCTACTGCCACAACTTCTTTTAAAACTCTTTTTCTCAAAAGAACGCCAATAGAAAGAGATTAAGATGCAGATGCAATTATTGGCAGAAATCTATCAAAACAGAACAGCAGGTAAAGATGATTTTTTTAGAAAATCTTTTGTTTCTCAAATAAAAAAGTGTTCAACTACGAAAAGTTGCGTATATAACCCGGTATTACGCACAAAAAACACAAGTCATTTTGAATTTTCTGTGGTTTTATACAAATTTAACAGTGGACAACATAAAGTTGTTTCCTGCGCAGAAATCCGAAATATAGTCTCAACTTTCCACTAGAGGCTTTACTTGGCTCAACAAAAACACAAAAGAAAAGATACAAAAGTGTTGCTAAGGAAATAGATAACACCCAGGTGCAAAGCACACAAAAGAAAATGATGGAAAACTAGTTGAAAACAGAGAAATAAAACGGGTTGTCTCCCGGTAGCGCTTTCTTTAACGCCTTTCAGCTAGGCGTAGAAAGCAACTCGGGTAATTCAAGTGAAGAAGCATCAAAATTAAGCTTTGAAATCTCCTCAACAATGAATTTTATTTCATCTATAGAAGTTTTAGATGTCCCTTTATCAGCACTTTTAGGCACACTACTTTCATCAAATGGGTTTGCAGGAACAATCCAATCAAAATTATTTTCTAGATTTTCATGCATTCCTACCAATTTAAAGGGTATTGGTATTTTAATTTACTTATCGCTGGCTTTAACCAGTGTGCTATTAACATCTACACATGAGCCTAACATCTCAAATAGGTTAAAAACTTTTCTAGCCTCAATGGAAACATCACCAAATACTTTTTTTTGCTATCCTTAATGTCATCAAGGTTGAGGAACATTTGTTGTATTATGGGATTAAGGTTAACAAACCTAGCTTCCAGCATACGAACTAGAGATGCTGCAGCGGTTTCATAATCTGGAGCAAGTTCAACTAAGGATCTATCCTCAAATTCTTTGTGCTTACTAACATAATTAAAGAACTCTCCAATATTATCTTTCCCAATTATATCACCGCTACCTATTGGTATGTCTTTCAAGGTAAACTTGGGTAGAATCATGATTACATATTAAACTAAAAGACGAAAAGCAAAAAAACATGAATAAAGTAAACTATTTTTTTGTTTTTTCGATATAAAGAAGCGCAAAACAAGACAAAAAATAAAAAAAAAGACAATAAACAAAATAAAGAGGTTGAGAGTGAGAGACTCCCCTTGCCAGAAGACTTCTTTCTCCCTGGCAACAGCGCCAGAAAAAGTCCTTGATGGTGCAGATATTCCACTCGTTGGGAAACCCCAAGAGGAGGGTGTGATGAGCATAGTGGTAGGAATTTACCCTTAGTTAAGAACCAGGGTTATCAACCAATAGGAGAAAGAGGTTCTTCAGAAGGTTGATGCCACGGACGGTCAGCAACAACGCGGAACCTGCATACAACACAACCAAAATACGTTGTCCCAACGGTACAGTGAGTTTGTCAATCTCATCGGTTTTGCTGAAAACAAAGATTAGACGTATACTGTGGAAAATGGTGTATGCTTACAGTAAGTAAAGAAAGCAGGAAATTGTAGAGGTTTGTTTAACAGTGTAGAAAAATGGACCAAGGTTCATAGGTTCACTAGTGGTGTCTCTCCATGAAAGATAGCATGATGGGTGAACAAATTACAGCTGGACAATTGAAAATTAGAGGTTGCACCGTAGTGCACATTCATGACATGATGAATACTATGATATTTAGTGCATGCATTACAACAATATACATAGACCGTAATCCAACTGCATTTCTGACTAATAATCCACCCTCAGGTTATCATCTGAACCCCTTAGGTATTAAGTTGCAAGCAACAGATAATCGCATTAAGCAATGTGTGCAATGTAAGCAATGATTGTACACGCGGGCACTCACACCGCTGTTTTCTCCCGAGTGGCAACAACACATCCTCCCCCGTCACGTTTCTGTCACTCGAGCACAGGCGAATAGGATGCATGAACCCACTATCTAGCATAAATACTCCCTCTTGGAGTCACTAGCAACTACATGGCCAGAGCATCCACTAGCAACGGAAAGCATGCAAGATCACAAATAACATATGCAATAAAGACTATAATCAACTTGGCATAAGTTCAATATTCATCGGATCCCAGCAAACACAACATATAGAATTACATAAGAACAATCTCGATCATGTTAGGCAGCTCACGAGATCTAAACATTGAGGCATATGAGGAGAAGACAACCATCTAGCTACTGCTATGGACCCGTAGTCCAAGGATGAACTACTCACGCATCACTCCGGAGGCGGGCATGGTGATGAAGAGGCCTCCGGTGATGATCTCCTCTCCGAGAGGGTGCCGGGAGACAGCTTCAGAACCCCCTTATCTAGGGTTGACGACGACGGCGGCTGCGGAACGTTTCATGCATATTTGATCAGGTACTTAGGGTTTTCCAACGGAGGGGAATATATAGGCGAAAGGGCAAAGGCGGTGGAGCCCTGGGGCCCCACACCACCCCTGGCGCGGCCAAGAGGGGCCCACCGCATGGTGTGGGCCCCCTAGTGCCCGTCTTCGACTCCTCTTCGGTCTTCTGGATGCTTCCGAGGAAAATAGGAACTTTAGGATTTGTGGGGTCCAATTCCGAAAATATTTTCAGAACAACTTTTCAGAAATAAAAAACAGCAGAAAACAGGGAAGTGACACTTGACATCTTGTTAATAGGTTAGTCCCAGAAAACGTGTAAAAATGCTATAAGGAAGTGAGAAAACATGTAGCAATTGACATAATATCATCATGGAGCATCAGAAATTATAGATACGTTGGATACGTATCAGTGCACATTTTGTTATTAATATGAATACATTTCTACCGGACTAGAATGTGTTTATGGACCAGCGGTACATGGGCTACTAAAGTCCCTAGGCTAGAATGACCTTCCCAAAAAAGCCCCGCAAAAAAAGACTGAATTTGGACATTGAGGCCATGACCCAAAAGAACGAAATAAAAAACAGATCGTGAAATGGCCATGGTCCATTAAAAATTTGCCTAAAAATATTGGATTTGATCCATTTAGCTGAATCTTTAAATGGGCCTAAATGTTGGGCTGACCCATATGGAGGAGCAACATGGACTGGGTTGAATCTTTAGTCATAGGGTTATGACCCATTTATTGGGTAAAAGTCGTTGACGATCAAATAAGATGGTCGGTATGCGACTTTCCATTTTTGGTCAAAAAGGGGTCATGGATGAAACTCCGTGACCTTAGAGTGAACAAAATTGAGACTCATGTATCAAAATATTTCTTGTACTTGCACTTCCGGTGGACACGGTGGTTCGTTCTCGCCCCTTTGGTGGTGGCCGCTTTTACGCAAGGTTTTGGTGTGCAGCGATGTTGGTGTTGTCCGTTCCCGCCACCTGCGAGGTTGGCTGCTGCTCTACGCTAGGGTTCGGTCCTCGCCGCTGCCGATGTTGTTGTCTCCGCTCTCCAGGCTGGTACGGAGCGTCACTATATATGGTTGTAGTTGTCCCCACACACTCAAATTAGCCACATAACTAAGATTGAAACGTTGCATTTTTTTTTTGAATGATACTGATATCAAGCACATCTTCTGTCTATGTAGCAAGATGGGGGCGACGGCATTTTAATTCCTCCCATACATGTTTTACATGATTTGCATCTAAGCAGCGCATGGTAGAAAAGGGTTTCTTCTTCATGTCCAGAAAGGGGGAAAAACAATATTTTCCGCATCACCCTTCCGACTTCAATTGAACTTTGGTTGACATGTTGTTTGGTTGAGCCTCAATTCTATTCCTTGGAAATTACTCTAAAACTGAAGCTATATATTGAACTAATCAAAGATTATAAGCCTTTTGGCCCTACTAATTATAGTGGCACTCCTACATGTCTCAAATACTCCCTCCATTCCACAATGTAAGCCTTTTTAGCAAGCTAGTTTAGCTTGCTAGAAAGGCTTATATTATGGAACGGAGGTAGTAGTAATCTTTCATATGTGTTCTCACAATACTCTTACATTCCCATTTGTACAAAAGATGCACGGTTTAGTGACTAGCACAAATAAATCTCTATTGAAAAAACCACATTTGTATTTAGAGAGGTAATGAACTAAGCACCAGGATTTTAACTTTGCTCAAATTAGTCTGAAAACCGAAACACTCATATTTATCACAATACATTGATAAAAAAAATGAAGAGTAGCAATACTTGATTCATCATTAAAAGAACCACCATGGGTCCAAGAGTGATGTAGCCTACTAAATAGATCTTTCTCCACTAGAAACATAACAGAGCACGAGTTTCATCATAACATTCGTAGAACAATAGTAAGTGCCCTACTTGAAATGTCCTAAACCCCGAGCTTCTGTTGCACTACATGATAAAAGATATATATATATATGATTAAAAACCTCAGTACCCCACTTCCAAAATAGTGGCACACGTCTTAGAATTGGTCATCAATGCAATGTCAATCTTTAGTTATCACCAGGGGTTGCCTCCTCAAAATAGTTCACCTGGAATACAAAGGATGTTATGTTGCTTCATTCCACCGTAAATCGCATAGAGTAATTCACATACCAACTTATGTACAAGTATCTCAAATCCCACGGTATCCATGCTCCAAATAGCATATATCTCTTATAGATCAGAGAAATGCAGAGCCAAAAACACAAATTAGTCAATACATTCTCGGTTGTCTTTGTCTGTAGAGTTTCAGGAAAAAAGATTAAAAAAAGGAACGCAAGTGTTCTGCCGTAGGCAATTATTCCTAACTAGGAGAATGTCTCTGCTGTGTTACAGTATAAGTGCCTTACCCAACTGCCTGAGTGCACAATTGGTCACCCTGTAACTTAACTCAAGATTGTCGAACTCTTCAGTCCAAACTAGCTACATGCACGGCTTTCTTATCAAAGTGACAGGGGCCAAATATATTATCACTCTAATATCAACTCTCTGGTCTTACAAACACATGTAGCAATTTCGTGAAATTCGGTTGACACAGCTTCAAATGGAAAAGAAAAGTACCGGAACAGTTCTATACCCCCACCAACTGCTTTCAGAAAAGAAAAGAAACGAGATTCGATATGAATCACGTCGCTACATCAGATTTGATCTTACCTAGCTAGGTTGGTGTGGTGCCCTGAGATCTGTCCGCAGCAGCATTTCCGAAATCCATGGCGGCGAGGCGCCGCAAGAAAAGCATGAGCGCCAACAGCTGGACCCTGTCGCGCAGGCCGGCGTCGTTGAAAGTGGACCACATGGACATCTCGAGCAGCCCCAGCATGGTGCCCAGGACCAGCTTGTCGGAACCCTCCGCGCGCGGCGCGCAACCCAGAGTGGCTTCGCGGACGACGACAGCTAGCAGGTCCTTCACCAGGGGGATGGAGCGGTAGGGCAAGCCCACGCCCTGGATCCACCGGGCCTCCTCGTCGGGCCGGCCGAGCATGCGGCAGAGGACGGCGGCGACGAGGCGCGCCATGACGTCGTCGTTGGGCCGTTCGGCGGCCACCCGCGCGCAGGCGGCGAGCGCGTCTTCGAGGCGGCCGTCGCGGGCGTCGTGCAGGGCAAGCTGAATGCGCTTACCATTGGCCTGCCCCGTGTCGCCCTTGGCCTCCGCGGACTGGATTTGGATTGCCACGTCGTCGAGGCGCTGGCGGAGCTGCGGGGGGCTGTAGGGCGCGCAGCGGAGCGCGGTGGCGAGGAGCACCTGGGTCGCGTCGATGAGGAAGGAGTGCGGGGTGAGGAGCGCGTTGAGGTCCCGGAGCTCCGGGTGCGCGCGGACGAGCGCGAGGTGGCCGGTGGCGGCGGCGGCGGCGGTGGTCGGCGGGGAAGAGGAGGAAGAGGGGCCAGAGTGGGGAGGGAGTTCGGAAGGGCTCCACTTCGCTGCGGCGTACAGGACCCCTCCCGCGGCGGCGGTGAAGGCGGCGCGTCGGAGGAAGCGGAAGCGCGACATGCTCGGCCGGACCAAGCGTGCGTGTCGATCGAGTTGTTGTGCCTGGGATTCTGTTCAGTATGGGGCCGCAGCTGAGCACAGAAAGTGGGGCAGGCCAACTGTAAAGTGGGCGGCCGAAGCCAAATGCCCAACGGATGCTCTCGCAGATTTGACTCGCGCAAAAGGTGTCCCACCCATCAACCCCAAACGGCCCAAGCTCCGTGTCCGCGCATGAGACTAGTCACAATGGGGAGTATCATATACTAGTATCATGCATATGATACTAGTCTATGTTACCACTTCCACAATGCATAGTAACATATTTGTGGTATCATATACTAGTACATTTATTAACTTATAGACTCAGTTTGTCTTGGAAAGCGTTATGTTACGGTATCTACCTATGATACCACTAACACCTCTCTCCTCATTAAATGAGTGCCACGTCATCTTTTTTGCCTATGTGGCACTTATGATACCACCTATGTTACTCCCATTGTGGCTAGTCTGAATATCGTACACAGCGGCCTCTACGAGCATGAGCAATGGTGGCAACAGTAGCCGCTGCTCTCGAACCTCACACATCGGCACGGCAAGATGAGGCATGCGTTTTACTTTTTCCCATCCAACCCTGAAAGTTGAGACCACCACAGGATGGACCTACCACCATCGTCCTTCCACAGAAAAAACAGCACCGAATCCTCTTTTTCTCTTTCATCTCTCTTCACCTTTTCTGTCCAAGAGGCTGCCTCCTGCAGAGGTGACTCTGACACCTGTGAGGCAATAAGGACATCTCCAGCGGGGCTGCTCAAATGCGGACCAATTTGGTCCGCATTTTGTCTGTTTGAGCAGCCGTCCGTGGCCGTGTCCGGCCGGATTTGGGCCCTGCACCCAGCGGGGCTGCTCATTTAGTGGCCGGACATTAAATTTTTTTTTCTAGTTTTTTCTTCTCATCCATACTTTGAGCCTAAAACAAACACAAAACTAAATAAAATACGAGTTATTTATTACAAATTTGACCGTTTAATAAGAAAACAAATAAGTCTTAGCTAAAATAAAAAAAAACTACTGGTTTCCAACGAAGTTCCAGATGTGTTGCACCAAATCATCCCGAAGTGTGAGGTGGGTGTCCTGATCACGCAACTCGTACTGGAAGTCGATGAAATCCGCAAATGTTGCCACTCCTGGCTGGGGCTCCACGTTCTCACCCTGAAACAACCAGTTCTCGTCGTAGACGCTGTCATCGCGCTCATCCTCTATGATCATGTTGTGCATGATCACACAAGCAGTCATCACCGACCACATATAATCTCCGGGCTCCATGTTCGAGCAGGGTGTCGAACAATAGCCCATCGAGATTGAAGCGCACCAAAAGCACGCTCCACATCCTTTCGGGCACTCTCCTGCTCTTGGGCAAACCGCTTCCTCATCTCACCTTGAGGATTGGAGATGGTCTTCACAAAGGTAGCCCACTGGGGATAGATACCATCTGCCAGGTAGTATCCCTTTGTGTAGTGGTGGCCGTTGATATCATAGCTCACCTCGGGGGAGTTGCCTACGGCAAGTCTGCCAAACACCGGAGAGCGCTGGAGCACGTTGATATCATTGTGTGAACCTGCCATGCCGAAGAACGAGTGCCAAATCCACAGATCATGCGAAGCAACTGCTTCGAGAATAACCGTGCACTCACCAACATGGCCCTTGTACTGCCCCTGCCAACCAAATGGGCAGTTCTTCCACTCCCAGTGCATACAATCGATGCTTCCAAGCATCCCAGGCCACCCTCTGCTCTCGTTGATCGACAACAGACGCTGAGTGTCGGCAACAGTAGGTTCCCTCAAGTACTCCGGGCCGAACACCTGAACCACAGCTTCACAAAACTTGTACATAGCCTCCAGGCACATTGATTCACTCATACGCAAGTACTCGTCAACCAGATCACCAGCTACTCCGTATGCAAGCATCCGAATTGCCGCGGTGCATTTTTGATAAGAAGTGAAACCAAGCTTACCGGTGGCATCGGGCTTGCACTTGAACCACTCGTTGTAGTCGAGGACGCCGAGCCGAATGCGGTTGAACAAGTCCCTTTTCATCCGAAAACGGCGCCGGAATAGCTTCGCCGTGTACACCGGATTGGTGGGGTGGAAGTAGTCGTTCCACAGCTGCAATGGCCGGCCGCTCTGCCCCTTTCCAAGCCCGGCGCACGGCCGGGGATGGACCCTCTGAACACCGGCCGCATCCTTGCGATGTGGTCATTGACCACGAGAGTGGCAACGAGGATGTCGCTCTCGTCCTCGGAATCGGAGTCCGACGAGGACGAGTACATGATGAAGTTGTTGAAGAAGAACTCGTCGCCGCTATCCGCCATTTTTTTGGGCCGAGGTCGGGCAGGCACACGGACGAACAGCTTGTGTGCGCCCGTGGAGGTGGGGGGAGGTGGAGTGGGCTGTACGAAGGCCGGTGAGCCTCCTGCGGGGCAGGCGGTGGCGCGGCGGCGTGGGAGGGAGTTGGGGGGGAGGTGGACGTCGCCGGCGAGGGGCCGAACGGTGGTCGTGGTCGCGAAATCGGCGACCTATCGGCGGCGAGGTGGGTCGCTGGCGGCGCGGGGGGGGGGGGGAGGAGGGGGGTTTTTTGCGGGCCAGGGAGTGTGTCCACGGGACACTTTTGTTGTCCGCGGGGCTGCTCAAATCTGACCCAAATTTGGGTCGGATTTGAGCATCCGCGGACAAAAAAACGGACCACGGTCCGTATGAGCAGCGCCGCTGGGGCCTGGTTTTGGCCCAGGCTGCTCAAATCCGGCCGGTCCGGGCCAAATGAGCAGCCCCGCTGGAGATGTCCTAACCGAAGCTAGCTCCTGATAATCGAACCGAGGTGGATCTGCGGGGCAGCCGGTTCAGGCTACCCGTTGGGTATGCCCTATAAGTATCTTCACCAGCAGCTCAACGTCTATCCGACATCCTCTAACTTTTGTCTAGTTGGGGTGCTGGACCGGTGTTTGGCAGGTTGGGATGACGCCCACACCAGCACGCACCCCAAACGACCCGCCTCAACCAAAGTTTGTTCATGATATAGCCAAAGTTTAGAACAATATGGTATACAACAATTCGAATAGACAATACAAATCTATGGTCAATCCAAATATGGTGACAAGTTTTCAAGAAACAATATGCTCATTTGCTTGGTGAGCCCACAAATGCGCGACTAGATCACTCTGCAAGTTCGTATGAGTGGTTTCATTACGAATTTGACTATGAATGACGAGGAAGTGAGTGAATTTGGATGGCACGCCTGGTTGTGGCTCGACAAAGGGCGTTGGTACTCGTACGGCTCATTGAACACCAAGTGAAATTCATGCTCACTCTCGACGATTATGTTGTGCATAATAACACATGTAATCGTAATCTCCCACGTCTGCTCAAGCGACCAAGATAGAGAAGGATACCTGCCTATCGCGAAACTCGCTTCGAGCACACCCAAAGCTTGTGCAAGATCTTTGCGGGAACTTTCTTGTTTGAATGCAAACTTACCATTTGCCTTACCAATAGGGTTACGGATTGTTTTGACAAAAGACGATCAATATAACATCTCAGGTTTTTGAAAATTTTAAAACTAGCATGCATACATGAGCATCATAGCAATATTGCACTTTGATTGCATAAAATTTAGCTTTTAAATTGCTAAACATAAAAATTTAGATGTTATTACCTATTAAATCACGAATTGGATTTTAAAACAATTACCAAAAGTAAGTATTTTATTAGTTAGCAATTTAATGTCAAAATGTCGTTTATTTCCTAAGATTTGAATTGGTTTGAATCATTTTGATTTAAAAACACAAAAGAAAGAAAAGAAAGTAAAAAAGGGGAGAAACTAGCGCGTCAGACCACCCAGCCCGGCCCACTCTCTCCCTCACCCCCTCTCCTCTTTATCACATCCAGAGAGCAGGCCGGCCCAGCCCAGCACAAGTCCGCCAGCCGCCCGCCGCTAGCCCGCCTCCCCCTCTCTCTCACTGCCACTGGGTCCCACCCGCCTTCTCCTACCCTAGAAATGGAATCCGCGCCATGTACATGTTCGACGAAAAGACAGAGGACATCTCCGAGCTGAATCCAAAGTAAAGTCCTCATTTTCGTTTACCGTTCGCCACGAAATCCTATCAATATAAATTCCCAACCCTCTGCCCCTCTTTTTCACAAGTTCTTAGACACCCTAGCTACCCCACGAGCTCGATTCGATCTCGAAGTCCGCCGCTAGCCCGCCTCCCCCTCTCTCTCACTGCCACTGGGTCCCACACGCCTTCTCCTACCCTAGAAATGGAATCCGCGCCCTCTACATGTTCGACGAAAAAACAGAGGACATCTCCGAGCTGAATCCAAAGTGAAGTCCTCATTTTCGTTGACAGTTCGCCACGAAATCCTCTCAATATAAATTCCCAACCCCCTGCCCCTCTTTTCACAAGTTCTTAGACACCCTAGCTACCCCACGAGCTCGATTCGATCTCGAAGTCCTCCGCCGCCATACCAAGCTTCTGAAGGTGGTCACTGTCTTCATTGCGGGTTGTCCCCGACTCTACTTCCCCCTCCAATATTGTCTCTGTTTGGTGCACTAGAACGAGCAGAGGAGCACGCCGGAGTGCTGCTGGAGTCCGCGGGACTCGTCTGCACGCCATCGTCATTAGAAGCACTGGGAGCCGCCTCAAAGGACGCCATTGTCACCGCCATGCGCCGCCGCACCCCGTAGACAACTTCGCCAGACCGGATCTTCACTGCAACGAGGCCGCCAGATACGTCATAAACGTATCCATAATTTCTGATGTTCCATGTTTTTTTCATGTTATTTTCTACATGTTTGCTATACACTTTATGTCATTTTATTGATTTTCTGGGACTAACCTATTGACAAGATGCCATAGAGCCAGTTCCTGTTTTCTGCTGTTTTTTGTTTCGGAAAAGTTGTTCTGAAAATATTCTTGGAATTGGACGATTCAAAAACCGGGGGTCTTAGAAATATGTCGTGCACACAGAGTCCGGAGGAGACCCGGAGGGGGCCATAGGGGCCCCACACCATAGGGGGGCTCGCCCCCCTGGCCGCCCATCGACGTTGCCCTTTCGCCTATTTATACCCCACGGGAGGTTAACCCTAAAAACATAGCATTTTTCCACGAAAGACATCCGAGGCCACCGTCATCGTCAACCCTAGTTCGAGAGGGTTCTAGAGCTCTCCCCGGCACCCTGCCAGGAGGGGGAATCATCACCGAAGGGATCTACACCATCATGCCCGCCTCCGGAGTGATGCGTGAGTAGTTCATCCTTGGACTACGGGTCCATAACAATAGCTAGATGGTTGTTCTCTCCTCTTTATGCTTCATGTTTAGATCTTGTGAGCCGCCCTACATGATCAAGATCATCCTATTGTAATGCTACATGTTGTGTTTGCTAGGATCCGATGAATATTGAATGCTATATCTCTTGATTATCAATCTATCATGTTCTTTTCATGTGTATGTTATTTATGATCTTGCATGCTCTTCGTTATTAGTAGATGCTACTAACTCCAAGAGGGAGTATTTATGCTCGATAGTGGGTTCATGCCTCCCTTTCAGTCGCTGGAGTGACAGAAATGTAAACGGGTGGGGGACGTGATGTTGACACGAGGGATAAAACAACAATGCTTTGTCTAGGGATGATGTTATTGTCTACATTACACACTTTACTTACTGCGATTATCTGTTGCTTGCAACTTAATACCCATGGATTACTCGGATGACATTCTGAGGGTGGATTATTAGTCATAGATGTAGTTGGATGACGGTCTATGTATCTTGTTGTAATGTCCGCATGAATCTTTGGGGACTTTCTGATGGAGGAGAAGAAATTCCTCTACTATATTTACCATTGGGATAGCTGAGGGAGTGTTTCAAAACTCCTAGGGAGAATGGTCTCCACCGATTATATTTTTATTTAATGTGTAGGAGGAGGCCAAATTACCCTTGGAAGATCTCTACTAAAGCTCTTAGGAGCAACTATTGTCGTTGGGAAAGGTACCATGACTTTCACTTCCAAACCATGCTACAACCATCAGTTCCGTCAAAGTAATAATAAGGTTAAGAAAGGTAAATGTAAGCCTCACAGTTACAATTTGTATTCTTCTCCACTTGAAAACACTTGATTCCATCTTTCCGGGCCTAGCTAAAAGGCGTTAAAGAAAAACACTTCTTGGGAGATAACCCATGGTTTTATTTTTTGCTCTGTTTTCTTTGAGTCAAGGTGTTGTATACTTCTACAGCAACTCCTTTGTATCTTTATTTTCATGTATTAGTTGTGCCAAGTAAAATTTATAGCGAAAAGTGGTGTTAGTTTTGGATTTCTGCGCCGAAAACAGATTTTTTGCTGTCTACCATAAAAATCGTATAGTTCACAGAAAGATCAAAATGACCTGAAATTGTTTGTGCTTATTTCTCAGCTAATTCCTAAAGTTTTT